>JAOXYC010243123.1:0-10321 GCA_028565715.1 Phoronis pallida
CCACAAAACAAAACAAATGAAAGACATCTTGGCCATAAACTGCATAAACAAAGAGAACAAAGAAAGTTTTATTATATTCAATGTGCCAAGAGAGTATGCAGATTCTTCAATCTCCAGCTTGAAGTTAAAATTGCCGCCTAAGCTCAAAAGTATGTCAACAGTCAATGAGAATTGATTGATTATGTCTCCATACATGCGTTGAGTCTCCTAATATTGATGTTGTGACCAGTGGTGTGAATATGTGTATGGCTCACCATGGTAGAAACTGAGTGCGACTGAGAAATGGGATCAAATGTTCATAAGCAAGGCACTTGCTATTAGACAAAATTATTATTCATATAAGTTAGTTCACGACACATCAGTCAACATTTTTCTACTCGGTCATTGTTGTGTTTGTTTTGTTTTTGGGAAATGTTATCTGAACATTTGAAGTTTCATTTTCTTCTAAGAAAAAAATGTGTAAAATGAATCCGGGGGGGGAAACTAGTTTACAGTTTGAGACCCGTGTGCCCAGTTTTGTTACCTGTGGGCTTGTTGTTACCAAGGCCTAAATTATCTGCAGGGTAGGCCTACTTTTTTTCCTAAATGCAAAGGCAAAATATTTTTCTAGTTGTATTTATAAGATTCAACAAAGATGTTTGCATCACTGAACTGTTATCAGAATGCTTTTTATGCTTTACAAGTGGCAATTGATTTTTTGCCTTGAGAGCCTCAGTAGAAAATTGATCCACTCAGACTAGTGTAGTCAGTGTGCATGTATGTAGAGCCTGCACAAAATGGCTTCTAAGTCTAGCAGTGACTCACTGCATGAGACAGATAACTCGTCTGGTTATATGTCTACCAGTAGGAATAGTGGCATCATGTCGGAGAATGAGGTAGAAAATCTCATTGAAGAGTGTGAATCGTCTAGTCTTGCCAGCCTAGCTCTGGTCGCAAGGTATGCTTGATGTAGAAAGCGAATGGTATTCTCATTTGTATGTTATTTCTATCTTCCTGTTAGGTGTGGAATTTGTAGACTTGGCAAAAAGTTGCTTGTCTTACAAGTGTTTTGCCCTAGAGTGAATTCATTTACTGAAGGTTTCCTATCCTATCAAATTTATGTACACTTTTGATAGGTTAGTGTGTCGCTTAGTTGGTTGACCTATACCTGTTTCATTTGACCCTTACCGTCTTGTATTAGAAAACAGGCATTTATAGAGTCTGAACTCGTTTACATCCGCAAGCCACTATAGTGTAGCACTAGACTTCGATTCCCAGGGTTTTAAAAAACTTGTCAATGCCTTGGATGAGCACCTCAATGGCAGTTCATGAAATCTTGCTCTTTCTATCAGCTGCAGCCTTTAGACTAGAGTAACATAATAAAAAACAGACACTTATGTATTTATGTGAAATATATGAAAATGGTCTTTGTGTTGTTATTTTAGCTAGCTTGTATACTACACATACTGTGCAGCCAACTATTTATATTTTACAGGAGACATGACTGAGTTTCATTATAAAATATTTATGTAGAAATTCTTTGGGAGTGTTGAAAAATAGTTGGCACCCTTCACCCCAGTCTCGAAAGCTATTTCAAGTTTCTGTTACATATCTTGTGAGAAATGATGAGGAATCCGTTGGGAGAATGAAGCATTTGAATATAGTTCATAGTACAGCAAACTGCTGATGTGGAAGTTCAACTGCTTTGATATCATTGGATAAAAATTCACCCTCTTCTATTGTGAAGAGTGGAGATTGGTTGCCGCTAGGGAAGTTTTTTTGGCACAATATATCAAATAAATGCACATTTTTTTAATAAAGTTCTATCTAGCATAGTCTTCCCCACAGCCCATCTCAAACGATGGTCTGTTCTAATGCGATAATCAAGTATCGACGCTAAGTATATGTTGATTATGTCACTCTGCTTAAACACAGCCTTCTACTTTCCGTAAAAAAATCCGGAAGACCCCCTGCAATTGATACAGTCCCTCGAAAGAGTCAAAGGGCATAGACCCAATGCCAATTTTCTTTATATGCTTAGTTGTCTTTTTTTGTTTCAGATCTGTGTTCAGTTCTGGTGAACATCAACTGTTTATGCAGAAGTTGGATAATAGAATAAAACATCATGACAAAGAGATTGAGCGCATGTGTAACTATCATTACCAGGGATTTATTGACTCTATTCGGGAGCTGCTACAAGTCAGGGAGGAAGCTGTCAAACTCAAGGTGAGCTCTGATTTTTGGTTGATTAGTTTTATTTACAGACTTAGTCTGAAAGCAAATTAGTGTGATTATCATATGAAATAATGCTCTAGTCTTGGGTGCTGACGTACTCTTATGATAAAATTTACCTTTCGAAAAGAATTCCTTTTTAGAGATAACACAATGACAATGCACACAAAAGACAAAGTTATTTGTACATAAACTCTGTCAACTTTGTTGTTCTTCTTATCACTGACTTGACTTTTCCTCAGGTTCCCCAATTAATTTTTTCCAAATGAATAATTTTAAATAGATGTGGTGTTAAATTTGTTGATACTTTGTACCTACACTTATTGATAGCAGATTAATAAAAAATGAAAATATCCAAATGCACTATTTACATGTTGCTCCTAACATGGGCTATTGCATATTTAATCCATACTCCCAAGTTCATTTTGAATTTCAAATTTTCAGGATGATGTCCAATACAGCAACAAAACACTACAGGAATCTGGGAAGAAGGTGGTGTTTAAGGTCGAGGATCTTGTGCAATGTCGTAAAACTCAGCAGAATATAGCTTCTACTATAGAGAATCTTGAATTGTGTCTGCCAGGTACAAATATTATATACAAAGCAGTCTTTTGGTGTCATTTGGTTTATTGAAGGATGGTGATTATTTAACATTTAGGTTAAAGTGAAAATTATGTTTATGAAATATTAAATTATATGTGTAAAAAGTGCAAAACCTAATATTTAAATGAAAATGCAATATTGTTTGAAACATGAAAAAACCCAATTTTTTATTTTGAGGACAACACATAATTTTGAAATTTAAGCATGAAAATGCAATATTATTATTGTATGAAAACATGAAATTACCAACTTGTATTATAAAAGACAAAACTGTACTTGGAGTATTTCAATATAGAGACTTCAATCGTTGCCAAGCTTGATTATAATTAATTATAAATCTGGTCAAGCAACTAATTTGATCACATAACGTGACCTAGTAATTTCCTCAACTGAGGAAAATGAAAAGTACTTGGAGTATGTTTTAGGAAAGCCCAGTCGCTTCTTGACCTTCAACCACCAAATTTTATGTTTTAGTGCTTGAAATGTATCACAAGCTGCGAGATCAGATGGAAAGCAAGCGTTACTACCCGGCCCTGAAGACCTTAGAACAGCTAGAGCATACCTATCTCCCTCGTGTGAGCAACTATAGATTTAGTCAGGTCATGACAGAGACTATACCGCAGCTACGAGAACAGATTAAAGATGCGTCCATGTCGGATCTTAAGGACTTTTTGGAAAATATACGTAAACACTCATCTACACTGGGAGAGGTTGCAATGAAACACGTAAGAATTCTCAATAGATTCATTTAAATTGAGTCGCAGCCATGAACTTGTTTCTTCTTCACAGATTCATTAGGAAATCTGATGGTTCTTGAAATAATTGTTAATTTGCTTCTGTAAATTTAAAAATCCCCCAGAACTTTTCAGTACCTCCATTCTGCTGCCTTCATCAGTATTGGTATTGCTGTCACAGGTGGGGCAGTCAACAATTATCTGTCATAAAAACTTGTGAAAGTTTGGAAGTTGAATTTCAGAAGCTGATAACATGTTTGCCAAATGGAGTCAGAACATTGACTAAACCATACATGATTGTTTGTTAAAATTGTAATCTATTCAACTGCATTTGTTCAAAACCTAAAAACATTATCATATTTTTAACTCAGTGCGCAGAACAAAACAAGATGGATGTCACGCTTGCAAAACGACGTGCAAAGAAGCAGAAGCGTAAAGCTCCCCCGCCACCCAATCCTTTTACTGGAGAGGTCGAGGCTAAGTCATCCAACCCCTTTGAGGATGCTGATGAGTTACATGTTCCAGAAACATTAGATGAGGTAGGGGAGAGAGGGGCTAGTTGTAACATTTTTCATTTGAATAGCAATTTCTATTGTCAATGAACTACATGTAATGAAATGATAATTATTATATGACAATAAAAATTAAAAGGACCAGTCTTTTAAGTGATTAAAATCATTTTCAACATCGTGTTTTTGAATAATTTGATTTTACTATCCACACGGCACTGCTATATTTGGGTATGGAAATGAAACCATTGCTTTTTGGTCAGACACATATCATTCAAACTGTTTATGAACAATTTTTATGGAATTTGAATTCAGAAATGATAAATGAGAGGCCAGCCACCTGGGATTTAATGAATTTATTGTTTTGTAGGATCTGAGTGCTCAAGACCTTGTAGATTTCTCGCCTGTTTACAGATGTTTACATATTTATTCAGTTTTGGTGAGTATGTTTTGTAGTCATGCTTCAGTCTTGAAAATGGAATTCATTTTGGCCCTGAATTTTTTTTCATTTTATGTGTGAAGCGCTTTAGAATATGATCATAGATAAAGCGCTATATAAATTTCATACATTATTACATCATGTGAAGTCCTTGTAAACAAATTATTGAATTTACACATTAATTCTCTCCTGTATTTTGTAACAGGGTGCTAGAGAACAGTTTGAGTCATATTATCGTAAGCAGCGTCGGAAGCAAGCCAGACTTGCGCTCAACCCTCCAGCTAATATGGTAAGTCTGATTATGAAATATTACAATTGACATATAGGTACATAATGATGTAGCTATGTCTTGTAAGGAGTTAATGTTCAATTTTCTTTTTATACTGTCTTTCATATTGTCAATTTTCTGGAATAGTTACGCAAGAAAATCTTGTAGTAGATCTATTCTATAGAAGGTTCAAGATACATTGAGTTTAAACAACCGCAGCAACCATTCAACTGAAACTAATTTTTGCAACCTATATTTTGTATTAGTAGTTTTATTTACTAGTTTGATTTTGATATTTCAAAGAAATTCTATATAATCAACGAGGTAAGTTCAAAGACTGTTGTGTGCTTTGCAATGTATGGAGTAGGGCCATATCTGCAATAAATAATACAAACTTTCTGTCAGAGGTGAAATGTTTCAATTCACAGTTTACCTTGTGCAGATGTGTGTTTCATAGAAATCTTAACATGTGCTGTAAAAATGATTTTAAATATTATATAACAAAGTATTAAATCACCTTCCTAACAGTAATCCCATGGACTATTGGGTTGATAAAGTGCATTTTTTTATTTCTTCCTTGAACACCAATGTAAAGGTGTTCATACAAAAATTAAAAATTCTGAAATGTTTAAAAAGTGAAAAGATCAGTGTTTTAAGACCGTTTTTAGCACGGACAAACTATCTAGAAAACAAATAATTAAAAGTTTTCCTCTACAGAATATATCATTTCTCTTAACATTTTAAAACGAAATCTCATTTCTGTCTCTCAGAGAGTTGGGCCAGCAATATTGTCTACAAAAAGTTTTCCTCTACAGAATCTATCATTTCTCTTAACATTTTAAAACGAAATCTCATTTCTGTCTCTCAGAGAGTTGGGCCAGCAATATTGTCTACATTTGAGAAGGTAGGTTATGGTCTCATGCACATGTGGTTTATACTGTATGTAAATATGTAACACAGTCTGCTAATGTATGTGAACTAGTGTGTGACATGTGTGGTAGATATATTAACATTCCTCTAGTCTAACATTCACTCTATCAGGTGTATTGTGTCAATGTTCTTTTTGATATGGTATATAGTTTTTCCCGACATGGGTTTGGCTGTGTCAATGCTGTTTAACTTTCTTTTTGGTATTATTTACTTTTTTCTCGCATGTATTAATAGTTTTTTCTCGCATGGATTTTGCTGGTGTCAATGCAGTTTAACTTTCTCTTTGGTACTAACTGTTTTTCTTGGCAGGGTTGGCTGTTGATGTTTTTTGACTTTTCCTAAATCTCAATAATATGAAAGGTTTTTCGCTGCTTTGGCTAAATGTATGATGCAATGTCTTGTCAGTTTTCTTTTTGGTAATGATTCATGATGTTTGCATATTGCTTGGGTTTCATTTCTGATCGTCTTAGGTGGATTGTAGGCTTGTTACAATGAAGACTTACTTATAATTAATTATAAATCTGGTCAAGCAACTAATTTGATCACATCACGTGACCTAGTAATTTCCTCAACTGAGGAAAATGATTTTTGAAAAATGTTTCATGGCCCAACTGGGGCTCGAACCCAGGACCCTCGGATTGCTAGACCGAAGCTCTGCCACTGAGCTCCCGGAGCCAACTAGCCGAGACACGACACAATCGCAACTATTGAAGTCTCTATATTGAAGTGAAGACTTACAACCATTTTCTGGCAAAAATGCTTAATTTGACAGTATAATAAATTCTGATGTGTGATCATGACTGTTGTTTGATCTTTCTTTAGATGTATCTAAGTTTATTTCTATGAGAATAATTGACTGTCAAAAATGTTCTGCTCTAAACATTTCTTATTCATTTTTTTTTTTGTAGTTGGTCTCTTTGTTTTTCTGGGTGTATTTATTTCAGAGTGTTTCTGTATGCATTCAAATTAAAAAAAGTGTTATTCTATTGCTTGACCTCTTCTACTAAGACTACTTTCTAGACCATTAACTAAGCACGGATCTTGTATTAATTATTAGTACTTAGGGTATTTATTTGCACTTTTTATTTCCGTTTTTATGCTATTGATTTGTGTAGTAGACTCATAGTATTGATTTTCTTACTTAAATTGAGTCTAGTTTCCTAGATTACACTATTTCTGTGTTTCAAACTAAGGCCTCAAATAAAATTGTTTGTTTCCAGTCACACAATTTTACCTAGAGCATTTTGCCAACTTTATGTTTTGGTCAGAGCAGCAATCTCAATTGTCTTTCAAAGGCCATGTGGCTGCTGTTGTTTTGACTTTATACGAATGCTCCTCTGTGCTTTTGTTTCACAATGATAGATGTCACTGTATGTTTTTTTATTCATGTCAATGTCAATGATCACAATGCATGATAACTGCACACATATTCAGTGACCTGAAAAAGCTTAATATGCAATTATCAACAATTTATTCCAGAAGACAAAAGGTTTCCAAGTCCACATTTATGTCAGTATTTAGAAAAAAATATAAGAATAATTCAGACGACCCCTTTTTTGTTACTACCAATAACATGTAGGCCTAACGTTTTTCATTTCATATATTATGTATCAGCAGTATAAAAGATTACTTGAGGAGTATGAATATTTTACTATATACCAACTGGCATGAACGTGAACTTTTATAACTTTTTTAATCTGTTAGCAGGGAAATTATGAACAGACTAAATGCAGTAGCGGTTAAAGTTTGTTATGCCCAGACATAAGATGTTATGAAATGCATTAAAAATGATTTTGTTCAATTCACTGTAAAACAATGATTTCAAGTCATGTATAAAAAATACAGCATAACAATTTTGACAACAGTGTGGTTTATCCAGCTAGCATTCCTTCAAAATGTGTTAATCAGACCACTGGCCATTGCTTCTATTGTGTAAGATATAATTTTGTAAGTATTTTATTTTTCACAAACTAGTTTAAGGTATAACTTATTGTTTTTCTTGATACTTTCAGCATGAAAGTCTGGATGGTTATAAATCTTACTTCCATGACATTATTGGGTAAGTAGAAATGGAGACCCGTCACAAATTTTTATTTAATTTTCTGTAATCATTCATTGATAAATCTTTGTCTTAAAAGTATTACAAATTAGTTTTATATTCTTCATTATTTTTTTACGCCTAGACACAATAAGATGAAATTAAAATATTTTTGATTGATAGATTTATAAGCAGTTTTTGTTTAGATTAGCACTTAAACATTAAAAAAATAGTCAACATGATAAAATAACGTTCAGTTCCTATAACAATTATACTTTTCATTTATGCAGGTTTTTTGTTGTTGAAGACCACATTCTGAACACGACAACAGGACTTGTAAATAGGTCATACATTGATGAACTCTGGGAAATGGCATTGTCAAAAATAGTGGCAGTACTCAGGACACATTCTGTGAGTTCACTCATTTAGTTGTCAAAATTCAGTAAAGATAGCCAAGTTACTCTCAGTAAGATGACTTCACAAATAACTGAGGGCGTCACCATAGAAATTACAAAATAGTCTGACTGTTGGTGATTCAAAATATGTTGTCACAGAGTTTCATGAGTGTATTCAATTTCGTCTAATACTGGACTTACGTTTTACATTGACTGTTGGGTGCTGCAGTGCAGTCAATGTAAAACCTAAGTCCAGTATTGGATTAAATTGCATAATTTTGCTTATTAACCAACTGGATGACGAACATTCATGTGTTAAGTTTCATAAGTTGTTTTGCTAAGTCCTAAGGTAAAGCCTATAACCCTTCCATGAAACCAACATCTGGGTAGAGTCTCACAAAGGTTTTGACTGTTTAAAAGTTATGAAAGGCTGACCTATGAGTCTCAGAGTTGTGGCTTGACAATTTAGGGTCCAGCCAACCGCCTAATGACAAAAGTTCACGGACTGAAATGAGTTGATAATGAGCAGTTTCATATAAAATTGTGAATTTTTCAACAGGCTTACTGTACGGATGCCAGTCTGATGCTTCAAATCAAGAATACAATAGTGCTCTTCTGTCTAACACTCAAGGGTTATAACTTCAATGTTAGTCAGCTTTATGACTTGTTGGTGGAAATAAGGTTAGTTGGTAAAGGGAGTTTTGAAGTCTGCACAGTTAGTAGCTATTGGGCTATTGCAGCAGAAAGGGTACCTGTGGGGATGGGATGGCTCTAATGTGTAAGAACAACTAGTACCCAATTTTATTTATTAATTTTCTTTTAAAATGTTGACAGAATTTTATTTTGAAAATTCATTTCCTGACCAATTAATTGAATTGAAAACATTTATTCAGAGGCATCAAAGAAGTGATCTTCATTTCATATACAAAATCCACGTTTTTGTATTCAAGGCAGTACACATATTAAGTAACTAGTACACTGGCAGGAATGTTGAACAAGAAGTGATAGCAATCAAATAATTACCCCTTAGTTGGCTTTGCAGATTGGAAGTAAAGCATCTTTCAGTATGAAACTGCCGAGACACAACTTGTTGTCAACTGACCATTGTTATTGCCATTGCAGAGATTTATACAATGAGATTATCATGAAGAAATGGCTACAGATCTTCCGTGATATATTTGAGGAGGATAACTACACACCTATCACAGTGGAGAATGACACAGAGTTCCTGGCTGTTGTACAAAAATATCCATATAAAGATCAGAAGCTGGCCTCGGTAAGTGATGTCTTCATTTTTAGTATGCACACTTGAAAGTTTTCACTTCCAGGACCATTCATTCATAGACATTTTCGAAGAAAACACAATGATCATGAAGTCGGTGTGTAAAAAATGAAATCAATTGAAGTACAGTTCACACCCTGGTATAAGCCCATGACTTACAAATCGAAAAACTTAGGTGTGTTCATACCTGAAGGAATTCATACAAGCCATTTGTAAAAATATAATTATATTTATATAATCAACATTCTATCAGAACTCGGGGTGGTCTTATACTGCTTAAGGGCTTATACCTGGGTTTTTACAGTAAGTTATATAGATTTATATTTGGGTGCTCATCTCCATAAAGATGATATTAGGCCCTGGTAGCAGCTTAACCGGTATCATTATACCATGATCAACTTTTTTTTTTCTTCATGCCGTGGTGAAGCTCAAAGTACTTTGTTATCCCACTTAATGTTTTGCCTCAGATCATTCCGAACATATCTAATTTTATTTACATCTGAAGTTCTGATTGTTGCATTATTTCTCATTGTTAATTTTCATAAAAATCACAGTTTCTTACATTGTGTTTTCAGGCAGACTATCCTAAAAGTTTCCCCTTCTCCAGTTTTGTGCCAAAAGTTTACTGTCAAGTGAAAGAGTTTATTTATGCATGTCTCAAATTTGCCGAGGATCTCCATTTGAGGTTAGTTGGATTATTGTTCAAATATCCTTCTTGATCATTATGACATGCAGGTTTTATACATCTAAATTTCAGAAGTTAACATTGTTGTATTTTGTTGCATGCAGTTAACTTGACTGACTTGTGTATGAAAACTCTTCATTTCTCCGAATCAGTATTTGCAATTGTTCTCATCGTTAACTAAATCGTACTATACCTCAAAATAATGTGGAATGCCAAAAAAATATTAA
>JAOXYC010243234.1:0-10316 GCA_028565715.1 Phoronis pallida
ATTGCCGGTTTCACGACCAGACGACACACAAACACTGTGTACACAGTGGGCCCTGGCTGAAAACTCTTCACAATTATACGTCACAGGTTCAACATATCTATACACTGATTGTTGAACAACCCGAAACTGCACAAAATAAGAAGCCAAAACTGAACTACCAATTAATTTACAAAATATGCTAAACAGCTTATGGACACGTTCAGATAATTGTATCGTAAACGAAACGCTTGGTCATACACATTGTAAGTCAAAGAGGCTGCGAGTTCACACAATGTGAATGAAACGCGATCGTTTACTCAGTACTGATGTCCAAGAAACCTGCTAGTACATGAAAATGTCTAAGCCCTCTTATCATACTTCAACATTTTTCAGTAAAGAAAATCACCAAATTCAAAATTGTAAATTGCCTAGACCGTCAAATTCGTTAAAATGTGAACGACTTAAAAAAAATGAAATCACTTCCTTTGCGTACTTTGTCCATTACAACTAAATCGTTACTAAAACGAAAACTTCGACACGCTTTTCCACCGCGTCGAATTATTGCGGGGCGCCGTAATTTTATCGAGTACTTATACATGACTTTTAGCATTATTGTGCGTTTTTAAATTGATTTACCAAGACGCAAGTAAGCCATTTTCATCAAAGAGCTCGTACACATAATTTCTAGTTGAATTAATATATATATATATATATATATATCTTTATTAAAATTGCAACATATTGTTGAAGTATTACAATATACTCTAGAAAGAAACTACATACATTTAAAATACAATACAAGAATAAGTAATAGTCATACACAGGACATGGTTGGTGTCCCGAATCGGGAACGGGTAATTTACATGTATGCGTTTTACTGAAAACTTGTTAGTGCAAAAGGAATGAAACTGTATTTAAATCTATTGAATTTTGATGCCAGATCATCATCAAAGAAGAGACAGTATCTTTAACTACGACTATACAGGCCTCATCTCAAATTCTAAATAAAAACGTTGAAGACTGCACGCGCAGAAGAAAATTGTGAAGGGGCTAGCAGGACTTGATACAGATTAAGGAATAACATGAAGGCAAAGTCCTTAACTCGAGTGTTTCTAAGAAACACACACTGCTGCTGTGACTGACATTAAAGCACGTGGTTTGTGACGCTCTCGAATTCTCAACATCCGAATTAATTCACTCTAACAAAAGGAGACGCGAATGCACGTCTACTTTTGGAAGTTGTCTATTTATGTGGACAAACTCCGGGGGTTGAGGTAACTTGTGGAATGATATTCCTTTCAAACACGGATACTTCGCTTAGTTCTTTAACCTCCCGGTGCCGGCATATACACTCGTTGGCACAACAGTGGTAGTTGGCTTGTTGCATTGAGGCCCGTGGAATTTTCAGAATTTGGCGCCAAATAAACCGCCGAGAAACTACCCTTTACTTTCAATAACACAATTCAGAGGGCGTAACTATTTGTCCACATATTGTCAGAGGGGAACGCGCATTCGCGTCTCCTTCTGCAAGAGTGAATTAATTCGAATGTTGAGTATTTAATGTGTTACTTTATTTTGATTCTGTAATTCTTACCTCACTGATAGTCCTCGTGGCCGTGGACATGTGTTTAACATGTGTAATATCAGGATCACTGGCGGGAACCTCTTCTAACCCAACCTAAAGTTCAAATAAGTTACCATACATAATCAACCGTACAATATTATCGATATACAAGTTGCTTAAAGCAGCAAATCTCATCAAACGTTTCTATTACTACCATCGCAACTTAAGGTATGTCATTCCATCAAATAAATAGTTAGTAGTACAAGTTAAACAGAAAAAAATAACGATTTTATTTCTAGTATTAAACCAGTATACCAGCGTTCTGATTGTTAAACAATGGTGCTCGTCAGAGGGACAGTCTTTCGGAAATTACCGTGGATTTCCGAAAGAGCGCCCTGGGCGCTCTTTCGGAAAATAGCACTATTCGAGTTGAAATATTTTCCCGAAAGAGCGCCCATGCGCGCTCTTTCGGAAAACATGGGCGCTCTTTCGGAAACGCAAACTTCACTCAATACTTGTGTTTCTTGAGGTTTAAGGCGGTAGGAGTGTGCGCAAATGCGTTAAGGTGACTAATAACACACCCTTCTTCGATGAAACATATGTGATTCCTAAATTACGACATTACACAACCATTTTTGAAAAATTCTACATGCATGGCTAATCTTCTTTACTATCGTTAGCAACCTCACTTGACTTAAGGGTCTCAACATATTCTGAACTTGAGTTGAAGTTGATAAACGGTCCTGTCATGACCTCAAATAGAAAAAAAACGATTTTCAAAAAAAAATTACCCCCTCGGAAGTTTTGGAACATGGGCGCTCTTTCGGAAACGATCTCAAATTTCGAAAAAAGCGATTTGGCCAAAGAAAGAGCGCCCATGGGCGGTCTTTGGGAAAATTTCCGAAAGAGCGCCCATGGGCGCTCTTTCAGGGGGGCGCTCTTTCGGGAATCCCCGGTACCGATATTGTTAATCGTACAATTTATATAGTCCACAATGATCACACACAAAGTGATTCTTACAATGAATGGGAAGTAAAATAAACTTTTATTGGATGAGTTATTGAAACATCATAGAACGAGCCTTTGGTGAGTTCTGTGATTTTTCAAAAACGAATCCAATAAAAGTTTGCATTACTTCCCATGAATTTTATCACATAACATCGCTAAATTTGGAACATTGTAAGAGTTTCAATATTCTTCACGTTCTTGAACTTTACAGTTCTTAACGTTCTAAATCCGTATGCACGTGTCGTGCACAATGCTTTTCACGTGATTCAGTACTCGTGTACTCTGCTTAGACATATCAAAGTAGCAGACTCACAATACAAGGTATATATGAGTCTGTTATATGAATTCGAATATAAGGATAGTTAAGTGATTAAGCGCAATATGGACATTACCGGGGGTTTCCGAAAGAGCGCCATGGCAATCTATCAGGTGCTAAATCGCTTTTTTCAAAATTTGAGATCGTTGCCAAAACTTCCGAAACGCTAAAATACTGGTCATTTTTTGGAAAATCGTTTTTTTCTATTTGAGGTCATGACAGGACCGTTTATCAACTTGAATCCAAGTTCAGAAAATGTTGATTTTGCTTAAGTCAACTGGATGTTGCTAACGATAATAAAGGAGATTAGCCATGCAAGTAGAATTTTTCAAAAATGGTTGTGTGATGTCGTAATTCACATACGATTTGTGGAACAAAGTGTGTCATTAAGTCTCCTAAACGCATTTGCGCACACTACTGCCTTATACCCACAAAACACAAGTATTGAATGAAGTTTGTGTTTCCGAATTTTTTCCGAAAGAGCGCCCATGGGCGCTCTTTCGGGAAAATTTTTCAACTCGAAAAGTGCTGTTTTCCGAAAGAGCGCCCGGTATATGGTGAAAACAGAGATATTGAGACAAACATGATTTGTGTCATGTATTCTTACCTCCCTGGTGGCGACCGTAGAAACACTTGTTTCTTCTGTATCACCATGATCAACGGAGGCGTCTTCTTCTGCAACATCCTATAAAGTATCGTGTATCGCAATTTAGAAATTAAGCCTTCCTGGTTAGCAAGGCTTCAAATTTGCACAACAATTAATGTTCGACGGTTTAGACATCGATCATAAAAGAGCAGGGCGCCAATCTTAACGTATTGGGAAGTCAGCTAAACTCGTGTTATTCACTAAACACTGTAGGTATCCCGCGAAGTTCAAAGCGCCCGGGAATAAAACACGTTTTGAAAATATTACATTTGTACATTGGCAAAGGTCTTTCTAAATACAATGTCCAATGTCATGAAAAAATAGGGCTGTTTCATGCTTAGAAATTGGCGGCCATTTTTCGGTGTGTATATTAAAACATAATGTTAATGGCACTCATGTACGACACGACTCGGGGAACGGGAATTAGGTTGATGGAAAACAATATGCGTAAAATAAACAATTATTATTCCGAAACTTATAAATTTACTTGGCTAGGGAGAGGGGGGCAAATGCCCATCAAAAAATAAGAGTCACGCGTTACATACTGTAACTCGGTCCTTGTCAAACTCTGGGATGACGTCACCATCCTGCCTGTGGGGAACATTTGGAACGAACACAAGTTTCATATGTAGAGTTGACATCATAAGGCAGCAGAGTTTTTTGTATTCGTATGCGTGCATGTGTTTGTTCGTCTTACGGAGAATGGCTTCTAAGGACACATCCCTACAGGTGTCCTCTCGTATTTGCTTCATCAGGAAACGGATGAAGGGTGTTCCCTGTGTTCTGTGGCGTATTGAGGGCGATCCTGGGGTTGTCGAGTACGCAACAAAGAAGTCAGCCTCTTCAACAGGAATTGCTTCGTGGACGTATTCTGAATGTTTAAATCAATAAAAAACATCTACAAAGAATGCATTGCGTCATACAATTAACATCTTAATGTTGACGCGCTAAATTTCTAATTCCTCCATGTATCATAAAAAAGATGGTTTCCCAAAGTCATAGAATTTGTCTGGAAACTCTTCCTGAACATGTTGTCTTTTGACATGAATCGACAAAAACGTGTATGCAAACATAGGTGGTGGTTCAATTATTAACATATCTATGTGCAAAACGTTTGATAAGAATGGTTTCAAATACTCTACAGGCCGCACTTCCCGCACAAAAGGTCACCATTTTACTTGGTCATTTGAAGCACTGGCGAGCCGATATGCAGCCATGGAATTAAACCCGACTCATAGTCAGAGCTATCACTAGAAAATAGAGCTCACCAGGTGTGTATGATAAGGCCTACAGCAAAGGTCGAGAAACTCCAGCGTTCGAAGAAGCATGTTGTTCCTTGAACAGCTGTTCTAAAGTCGACATCGAGGCAGTTATTAAAGAATCAAAGCATGAATTACAGTGCATGTTCCTTTTACGCTGATTCCACGATTAAGCAACAACCATGATGGCTAACATGCAAAAAAATATCGGTGGATACGAACCTGATGCATCACTTTGACAAGCTACCAAAATGAAGCATTTTGGTTTCTCTTTAAGTGACAAACAACTTGTCGATTTGAATTTAGATGTGATGTCGGTAATTGGAATACAGTTCCCATCAACGCCATAGATGTGAGCTCGTCGTCCGTGACTCATGACTACACTGACAAAGCAGCTGAACTGTTTAAGGTCCTGCGTGCTGTAGTGTTTGAAACAGGCATCTATCTGATCACGTGTCAGGTCTGTGTAAACTCTAGTGTCGAATCCAAGGTCACGAAGCGTAACTCTTGTGTTCTCTGAAAATTAACCAAACCGGGAAGCTTGTACTTCAAACAATGTAAGCCTACTTTACGTATAATCATCATGATGTTAACCGAAAACGTACTACAAATGTTAGAATAAAACATTTGCGTCAAATAATTTTCAAGACTCACGTTGCACTAACAACACAGTCGCGCTTAACCAGTTGTTAACCACATACATTAACCCCGGACACAAGAAATTAACACTGGTGACATCTTTACACGTTCAGCGAGGGAAAGATGGAACATCTCCCTCGACAGTTTCAAACACATATGTTAATTTTGATTAGTCTAAAGGCCGAAGCTGTTTCAAGTGCAACTATGGACTGGCATTGCCGTGCTCGTCCGAGGCAGCCTAGCAAGCCGTGTTTAGACAACCGGGAAATCGAACAGGAGACCTCCATAATCCCACCTCACTACAGAGGCTCGCTATTTTTTTTAAACTTTGGGTATACTTCGGTCCATAATCCTTTTACAAATTGGTGGAATTATAAAAGCTCTACTAACAATAAATTTGAAATAACTTATCATAATATTTTGAAAAGCTTTCTAGGCCTTAGTAAATTTGCTAGCACCAGCTTAACTTGTACTATTTATAATACTCAGTGTTGTAATGCTCTTTTGCGTAAACTTAGGTTCCGTTTCCTTTGCAGAACTCAGCATTCTGTTAATAGTAATGTTATGTCTTTAAACAGATCGGATCTATACTTTACTTCTAGTCTACGTTTATTTTGGCTTAAATCTCTATATACGAAATTTGTTTTAACTTTTATTTTTTATACTTAATGATTGTTTTCTTTGGTTACTTATTTCTATTCTGTCTGTTGTTCTTCATCCTTTACAAGTAACTTATTTAGTTTTTAGTATTATGTAGTTTATTGTGTAGTTTAAGTATATGGATTACTGTATTTTTTATGGTTTGTCTGCAATAAAGTTTATCTATCTATCTATCTATCTATCTATCTATCTATCTATCTATCTATCCTTTTCAATTTTTAATCTGTTGATTAAATCTACCTTCAGAGTGAAAGCAGAGTCGTAAAGGTCTTTGGAGAAAGTGCATTTTAGAACATAGCAAAAGAAAGCACCTTGGTTACAACAGATTCAATGGCACGGAAGTGACGTCTTTGACTATGAGTGAATACTTTGAATGAAAAGACTTTCATTAATATTCAGTTCCTCCCTGTTGTGTTCAGTTGTTGTCCTTTATTTGAGAACCATTGTGAACAGGGTCGTCACTTCGATCACAGATCTGTGCCATTGAATCTGTGGTAACCAAAGTGCTCTCTTCAGCTATTTGATAAACTGCACTTCCACAGTATACTGCTGACTGTTCTACAAGCAGGTCACGTATTAAAACTTCTGTAATTGAAAATGCCTTGAGCTAATACAGATTTCAAATATGCAGTTGTTGATATGCCCTCTGATCCTCAGATTTTTAATGTTTGACTCTTCTTTGGACTCAAAAAATACATTTATTTTCCATAGTCAATAACAATTACGAACTTGATTATTTTGTCTTTATCACTGTTTTACAAATGTATAGTTACCAAGATCACGATGACTGCCGTCCCTGTTACCACAGCCAGTTCCAGGTTTAAAGGTGTCGTTATTTATTATTATAGCCAGCCCAAGAGGTTCAGCTATTCGGTATGCATCGGGCAGGCCTTCAGGAACATGTGCTGGTGGAATAACGGGTTCTGTTGAACTGCCTATTCAAAACATAATTCACTGTATTGAAGTTTATAACTCTGGTCAATTGGACTTGCCGAATTTTAAACATTACATGTTTAATCCGATAAGTCAAGTTGACCAGACTTATAAACTTCAATTAATCTACACTCCTAGATGACTCATACTCTACACCAACTAATAGTTCACTGTTAACTGATGTTTTCAGATGCCAGTAAAGCATGCATGGTTGTTTTGTGTCAATCTATAGTCAAAGGGTTCGCGAAATCAGCTTATGACTGCATATTACATGTAGCAAGTCTGATAATTATTTACTAATAATTCTGTAATACAAGTGAATTTCTGTCTTCCGGTGGTGACTCGTCCAACAATTCTCCGATAATAATTGATAAAAAAATATTAGAACGCATGCCATACTTTGTGCTTTTTTGTCAACTTATTTACTTGACACTTCTGTGATCATGTCAAATCCTTTTAAGGATTTGACATGTTCACAGGAAATACAGCCGAAAGTTACGTAACGTTCCGGTAACGCGGACGTTAAATCGGTGACCCCCGATTCTTTCTATTTTCCAATAACCTTTCATAACTTTTTGGCCAGAAATTTCAAAAAACCTTCACGAGGGTCTCAATGGTGCTACTGTCCTTAATCTGCAATTCGAACAAAAACGATCAAATACATGCTACAACTTCAACAAGATAATTATATATTATCGAAATTTGATTAAAAACACAGCTGCATTTACTTTAGAGATTTTCTTTTGCGTTTTCTCGAATCTGCGAAAAATATTTATCTTGTCAATCGGCAACTCACCCAAACGTTTTACAATCATGGTTGCAATAAACAAACAAAACAACATATGAGACGTCTGTTAAAATATGTAATATATCCAGCAATCATCAGCGTACATTCGGAACACATCTTCCGTTCTCAAGTCAGTATATTTAAAATCTGTAATTTAGGTGGGGCACACTGTTTACACAACTATGCCATCTATCGGTAGTAATTGAAACAACTAACGACTAAGACAATAATTCAGCAAAAGAGTTCAAACATTCTAGAAACACCAGTCTCTAGCTGTGAGTTTAAACTGGGTGATTCAAATTTAATTATTGATGCCTCTAAAATCTTCTACCTAATAGGGTTTTGTTTTGTGTATCTAATGTGTGTAGTATCGACAATTTGGGATCTAGTAAGCCTTACACCATGGTTCTCAATAAAATGATCTAGAATTGAACCTTGTTGCTGGTGACCCGACAAGCGGTGTAAATTATCTGAATACTCCATGTTGTACGTTGGGGTTCGGTTGTTTCAATTAGTCACTGCTTATAGATAGCATAGTTTTGTAAGCAGTGTGTGCACGTGACTTCCCCCGCGTAAATTACCGATGTTAAATATACTGTCTTGCGAATGGAAGATGTGTTCCGAATAAACGCTAATGATTGCTGAATATATAACATATTTTAAAAGACCTCTCATGTTTTGGTTTTTGGTTTATCTGTTCATTACAACTAAGATTGGAAAATTTTTTAGGTCAGTTGCCAATTGACATTGGAGAAACATTTTTCGCAAATTCGAGAAAACGCTGAACAAATCTTTAACACTGAGTGCAGCTGTGTTTTTAATCAAACTTGTATCAATGAAGGCTTCAAAATGTACTAATGAAATTAAAAAAGTAAAAAAATATTAGCGTTTGTAAAAACTTATACTAGTACAATGTCTTACCACTAGGGTACGTTCCATGTGCATCTGTGTCGCTCGTCGCCGGTCGATCTTGAAGCGTTACGTGTGCATCTGTGCAACTCGTCGTCTCCGGTATTTCTTCAAGCGTTGCTTGTTTTCTAAAACCTTAAATAGTCAACATGTTCGTTAAAGGCGTTAATGGCAATTTAGCCTGCTGAAAATATCAACTTGTAAGTGCGGTCGAAATTGTGTAGTTGTTATGTAGTCCTAGGACCCAGTATACCATATTGAGTCTTAGCTCCATCAAATCAAATGCCCTATCACCTTTCTTGGGTTCGCCATTTGTGTTTTTGCGTTACGAAAAGATTAATTCGCAAAGCACATCATAGCTAAAAGCAATCTGTCAAGTGTTCCCACTTCCCAGTCTGCAACCAAGAATTTACCTTCTAGTTAAAATGACTTCCAAATACGATGCATCGCTTCTCACCTGCCAACCAAACAGTAAAGACAATTGTCCGAAATAGATTGTGAATTTGGAAACGCAAGGATCAGAACAACTATTGATTCACACTTGGAAAAAACAAACCTGGTTGAACATCTATTTCCCTGTGACATTTCTGCAAGTACCCTTTGTTTGCGGGTATACCTATTGGCAAAATAAGTATAGATTAAACAACATGAATCACATGCAACAAGAATTAACAATGAAGTAAGTCGGCTGACTATGTCAGTAGCCTACTGTACCCTTACGGTAATTGTCATCTCGTTCTTAACGTGATACAACTTTTCTTCGAACATGTTTACCCTTCTTGTGTGTGCACACCTACCAAATAGTCCGTTTAAAAATTAGACGGGACACTTTTAAATCGATAGGCCTATGATTAATTACTTTTAGATAAGTAAACATTTTAACATTCAATACTTCAAATTGCCTACAGGCTAGTGTTGTCAGAAAAAATCAATTTGATTTCATTTTGACGGTTACAGTTTCAACACCAATACGGGATGATGTGTTCACTGCAGTGCACACATTGTGCTAGCCCCAGTCAGGGTTTTCTAAAAGTTTGAAGGATTGATAAGGACGTAGACACTGAAACTAGTTTGAAGTCTTGAGTAAAAAAATGTGCCTCATTTAATAAATGTACAATAAATATTTAAATTTGAAAAGACAGCAAAATTCAGAACCCGACCGTTTTTTTTAAAAATGTCACTTTCTGCCAGTAAAAGCATACATTTATTTGTATTCAATAAATATTTGAAATTGAGCCATCCACTTAATCGGGTTTTTTATGGGGTTTTCCCAAAGGATTCAGCAAGAATCAAAACGATTTTTTTAAATATGTACATCCCTTCAAGATAAAATGACATACTAAGTTTAAAGAAATTGGGATTTTTCCTGAATAGTCCTTCTAATTGTTCATAGAAACATTTTGAGTTCAGATCGTCAAAATAGAATTTAAAGCAAGTGCTATGAATAACTCACCAACGTCAACTCCTGCTTGAACCAAGATTTGTTGAATTTCTTCATCATTGTACATGACAGCAATGTCTAATGGCGTTTCCATAAAGTCGTTCATCCTTGTAACGTCAAATCCATCGTACTGAAGGCAGTGATTTATTATGTACTTTGTCAGCTCCACGTGTCC
>JAOXYC010243345.1:0-10316 GCA_028565715.1 Phoronis pallida
GCTCGTGTGAGTATTCCAGCCGAAAATCGCGCGACATTGTCGGCAGACATGTCGGCCGACAATGTCGCTCGTGTGAACGCTGCTTTATATTTGCAAACTTCACCATATAGCTGACTAGTTTCGAACTGCACAGTTCCTTCTCAAAGCTGACGACTCATGATGAGGTTGTTATATAATATTTTTTATAATGTTAATTGCAAGTTAACATCGCACTTTTGTTAACTAAACAACAATGCCCCTACAGTTAAATTAAATTACACAACAAACCTAAAAACTTGCCAAAAGTGACATTTCTCTTATTTGACATATATTGGCATTTTATTTTCTTTCCCAAACCCATTGGAATGCTGCAAAGAACATAAACGGTCAGCTGTTAATTGGTTGTATTATGTCACTGGTCTCTGGTTAGTGTAGGGTTTATCTTGTAACTGATCCAGAGTTGTTCTGGGTTGCTGTGTGATTGTATGCAACAGTTAGAATGTTGCAGATTGATGTATGTAAACCAAGTATTGCACCATTTTTTAAAGACAAAAAGGTTGGTTAGATCATTACCTAGTTCAGAATAGGTTAAGGCTACTTTAAAAAGTAAGAGAACTGTTTTTAAAACTCAGGCCTTGCAAATCTTAGGTGTTCCTTGAATGTTATCGTTGTTTCAAAATGGTACAGTCAGTCAAACTGGTGACTGGATTTAAATTGGGTTTGAATGTAAAATACTGGAATCCATACCGGTATCGATTTTTCATCACGCGAACGCAACTAATTCCGGAACCGATACCAGTACCGAGTTCCACCAAATATTCCTGTACCGATACTGGTATCATTCTGCAGACATGGCGCCAATTGTTTACACAGCTGATTAACCGAAAACAGAGGTGATGCGCATGTGCATATATGCTCAATCACTCCCGCTATTTTATGGTTTGAATGTTCGATAATACAGACAAATTTTTCATTTTCAATACAATAATCCTATAATCAAAGAAAATGTGGAACGCCAAAGAAACAAGTTGCTTATAGGGCTCTGGGGCGACCTTTTGGCGTGTCATCGGGACACTTTATATAGGGACATAGAAAGACAATGTGGGAATCGGCAAAATTGCCAAAGAGATAGAGGTAAGAAGAAAACTTCCCAGGTTTTATGCTTCAAATTAGTTAATTAATCGAATGATTGAACTAAAGTATTACAATACTAAACAGTATGTCGGGTGCATGGGACAGTAACAATTTTTCGCCAACAGCTGCGACCTAAAATACTGGGATTCAAGAAAGTGGAAATCGGACATGCGGACGCTCGGCGATTCCGGTATTAATAACGGAATCATCATTCTGGTATGGATTCCAGTATTTAATTTTTCATGCGAATGAGCCTTGTAAGTCCAGCATAAGTGCGGTGTTTATATTATAAATGTTATTGTTTTGATGAGCAATATTTGATTACATCACAGTTTATTTGAGCTAGTTTATTTATTAGTAATTAAGGTGTAAAGTGTTAACTGAGGAGTACATCAAGTGGAAACTGTTTCTAGTATTGAGATTTAGGTGGGTAATTAGTTAGAATCGTAGTTTTTTTCCAACGTCCATTGCATGGTCTAGATTAAAGTTTAATGTCAATCAGAGTAACACTTTTCTGAAGAAAAAATAATTACTTATGAATTTGTATTATGGTGCCTACATAGAATAGATTTTGAGAGATGAAAACTGGCATTTGTAGTCAAGCATGCAGGAAGGATTTACTTCAGAATTAATGTCATGAGTATTTTATTAAAATGAATTTTTTTTTCACAGATTATAGCCTTGTTTGAGGAGCAAGGTGGACCAATCCCTCATAATGGTGGAGACGGAACCAGCGCTAGTTCAGCGGGGACGGCGAGTCCGGATATATTCCAGGGACGAGAGCGGGAACAGAAGAAGTTTGAGACGGTGATCAAGCAAGATAAAAACAGAAATGATGTGGTCATCACTTCTGATGACTTGAATACTCGTAGGTGGATGATTTTAACAAATTGTAAATTCAATTTTATTTTCTGATCAGAAAACAAAATCAGTTATGAACAAAACACTTTTGTTCAAATTGTTTTTGTACTTCTAGGCTGAACTTAAGGCTGAATTAGTCTGGTATTTTGTCATGGTTTGAGCACTGTGGTTGAACAAGAATGTATCTTATGGTGATAGATAGACATATCTGACCTGGTTATCACTTACAATTGTTCCTACCTGGTTACATTTCCAGTCGTGTCCTCATTAATGTGTCCCTGTCATGGGGCCGTCCTTGTCTTCAGTTTTATCTAGTTGTACTCTTCTTTGCCTCCTTTGGA
Organism: Phoronis pallida; assembly: GCA_028565715.1. Taxonomy (NCBI): domain Eukaryota; kingdom Metazoa; phylum Phoronida; family Phoronidae; genus Phoronis; species Phoronis pallida. Next base: position 2,316 of record JAOXYC010243345.1, read on the forward strand.
AGGGCATTCACTTTATACCCAAGCCAGCACCGCGCTGTTTGAGTGCCTTGAATATGGTTGTTCCTGTTTTTGTAGAAATTCCTTCATGTGAAAATAGGGATGCCATTTACACAAATGTTGTCTTGCTTTAAAAATGTGTTTGTTCATCGTAACATCAGGAATGAACATATGGGTCCTAATGTTAGCATGAACTGAACTCTATTCACCCTGATATTACCTTACCACATACAATGCCTATTCTTAGCACCTGTGTCTGATGTATTACCTGTAAATATGAAATGCAAAAACATGTTCAGGGCCACAACAGTTCATACATACACCCTAAACCTGTATATTCACTGTAGTATGCACTGACATCTCTCTGCCTAAATGCCCATAACATGCAAAAAATGATGGCTGTCAATAAAAATAGACGGTTCAGCCAGGATCAGATTGACATGCTTTTCATACTAGCGGGGTAAACAAGACTGACTGCATTTTTGAGATCTATCTCTGAGCTCAGTCCTGCAAGTTTGGCTCAGTGGTGAACTTTCTGGATTCCGGAGTGGAGGTTGAGGCGGGGAGATTCTGTCTGATGTTGGAGTTTATGTTGGAAATGCAACAAAAGGAGAATTAAAACATAATTTCCAGATTGCCGTCTCACTGAATGGTGACTGATGTCTCATTCTATGGAACTATTTCGGCTCGCTGTTTTAACACAATGATTTCACATTTTGATTCAAGAAGTTTAAAGCAAGGAATGCAGCAAGTCGTATTGTATTTGATTTAGTCTAAAAGTGATCAAACATCTGTTTTAATTGGCTGGTCAATGATTTGAACATTCACCAATTTCTACCATTTATCTTGGTAAACATGATCCTTATTTTCACTTCTTTCGATACATCTACAGTTTAGGAATATCCTTTGCTAGCATTTCTCAAAGCAGTAAAGTTTACACATTTCGTGATGCTTGGTGAAGCTTGGAGTTTATAAATCAAAGACTGTTTATATTCTGTTCATGGATGAGTGAGTACAAGCTGGGTGGTTCCATTTCAATAGTTTGGAGCTGAGCAGTCAAATGTGAAGCAAATCAGAATTTCCAATCAAAGAGTTGTCTTGTCCAAGGGGATACCATTTCATATGGATTTGGAAAAGTGATTGGAAAAAATGGAAGCTTGAAAACTGGAAACATTACCTGCAGTTATAGTGTGCAATGATTTTATTTCTTGAGCTGGGGTAGATAAATGGGAGAAAAGTTGTTGAGCTGTCCGCAGTCGAGGCAGTTTTGATGTACTAATTGGTTGTTGCTGCATTTTCACTTCAGCTGCGTTTTTGATTCAAATCAAATAGTGGAAGGAACAATTCCAAGTGTGTGAATGGATCTTCTTGGCATTAATATATTATGGAATCAGCAAATCAATTAGATTCTGTTTCGTTGTCGGATTTACTGGAGACCTACTATACAGTGGTCTCGCCTGGAAATGTTGGCATTTTCACGAGTTTCCCTCGCAGGATAAAACGAATGTTGAACGGAAAAGGAATAACAGTGGGTAGGTAAAATTAGGCCATTGATATAGTTATGTTGCATGCCACACAAGTGACAACTGCATTAGATATTTTGTCTCAAGAATCCATATCTGTTGATGGCATTTGTCTAAAAAGTATATTCAAGTCTATGGTGAGTCATATGTTCCCATTTGTCTGTGACTACAGTGTATCACTTGTCACGTTATGGAAGCAAATTCTTGTTATGGTTCAGGAGAGCCCTATGTCTGGTCATAGTTCCTATTTCTATCATTTTCTGAGAAGATGAGTCATGTATGTACTGGTTTGGATGTGTCTATATACACCTGGTTCATCACTGTATGACATGGATGATTGTGAGCACCAACAGGTGAAGTCAGATCAATCAACCACGAAACCGGTGTTCATGATGCTATAGTCCTTGACGTACTGTAGGACATCAAGCCTCCAGACAGGAGACTGCCTCACAAAGATGTCTAATTTTCTGCTCCGTATTGGAGTTTTTCACAAAGATATGTTCATGTCCAATTAAAATCCCTAATGGATAACTATCAATTTCTTCAAATGGAATGCCAAACACATATTGTTTTGAAATTTTGAACAAGCAGATTGTTGTGAAACAATATATTTGAAAACTTGCGAGAACATCATTTTACAGCTTATTTAGAAAAGATTCTTTTGTGGGTGGCCTTTTTGTTTGTTTCAATTTGTAATTAACTTGGTGGAATAGATACCTGGATTCTCCCTGGCATTGAACATGAATCAATGAAATATAATCTGGTAGGAAAGGTTCTGTGTTTCATGTGGTTGAGAATAATAAATTGCATTCCCTAACAAAAGGTCAAACCCGAACAAAGAACAATATAATCAATGAAATCAAAAATAATTTAACATGAGTTTACTTGGAAAAAAAAATTGCTGCATGTCTCTCTCCACCCAGGTGAAGAAATGGGTACCAGGTTAGGAAAGTTGATGGAATCAGAATGCAAGCTGGTAGCGCTAAAAAATGTGGCTCCGCTGATTTGAGAATGTTATTTGAGTGAACAGTTTCGCAACCTGGGATAATAATCATTGTAAAGCGCTTTGAATTAAAAGCGCTATATAAGTACGAACATTATTATTATTATGTGGTTGGCCTTTTTGTTTGTTTCAAATGGTAATTAACTTGCAAGAATAGATACATGGGTACTGGAACATGAATACATGATATTTAATCTGGTAAGACAGGTCCAGTGTTTTTTTGTGGTTGAGAATAATAAATTGCTTTCTCTAACAAAGGGTAGAACCTTAATAATTAGCAAACTTAAGCAATATAATCTAGATATCAAAAATAATTTAACATGAGTATTCTTTACTTAAACATAAAAATTGCTGCATCACTGTCAGAATAAATCGGAAGCAATACGTCAGTAAATGGTGCATGTTGAGCAAGTGAGAACTTTTGGCAGGGTTCATTTTGGGTGACTGATAGCCCCCATTTAATTTTGAATGATGCCTAGAGGGTAGACATGTATTTATTGGGCTTGGTCGAATACTATTTGTGATGTCACGTTACGGCCACAATTGTGGTCGTTGGGTAATACCAAAATTCAAAAGAGATATGAGTTCTTATGATAGAGTATCAAACAAAAACCATGACTAAGCAGGATTATTGTAGAAAGTTTTGAAATTGTTGCATTTGAAAACATCCAATCAGCGGGCTGGCTCCATTAGGTCAACTTGTCCAGACCCTGTTTTGTCGTCCATCCAACCCAAATACTCTCGAAGACAAAACTGTGGTTTGGGGACAAGACTAATTCATGATTGACTGGTTTCTCCCACCATCTCCAGGAAGTGACAGTCTCCTGCAGTAGTCCTCAGACATTTTAATGTTGTGTGGTGATGCCTCATGGTCCTCTGACTAAACAACTACAGACATGCTAATGGCTGACCACAGTATGCATTATGTAATACGTGGTCATATTATCACATGTGATTTAATAATTACCACACTAATCCAGCCTATCTGTGAAGCTGCTGGTGTCCTTGCTCCTGGTGTCAGTGAACTATCTGGGCGTTGAAGTATCTGGGTATTGAATTGAAGGATCTGGGTGGTCATTATAACTTATTTTCAACAAAATTCAGAATAATTGTGTGATGGTTGCTGGGTTCATTAATTATTTATTATAGGGGACACATGTCAAATATGGTTGTCCTTTCTTGATACATTGATTGTATAGACCTAGATTTCTGATGGGAAATACTGTATCATCAAATAGATTATCAAATTGATTTCTTTAATGTTTTTCAAATGTTATTGAACATTTAAAAATCCAAATTAGACCAATATGAAATAAGAGTTATTAGATCATTAAATACGAAAAAAAATTGTCCAAAATAAAGTTTTAGAAATTTTCTGTTTACAAATTCCCCTGTCTTTTTCATGAATTATTTTTCCTTTCAAATATGCTAAGTGTAATTGATGAGTGCTAATGTTGATTTCTCAAAAGATGCCATTTTTGTTACAGCTTCCTCCCTGACAGTGTTACAAGTACGTCGAGGGAGTGAGCCGTCACTTACAGAGTTGGGTAAAGACTCATCACCTACAAGTAAACCCGAGATCACTCCGCCTCAACAGAACAAGAAATGGCAGCCAGTGAAAGTGGCAGAGGCTAACAAACCAGTTGGCTTATCTAGAAAGGTAATGAATCATTTGCCAGAAGACTCCCCTCATGCCTCGGTAGGAGTCTTGCCTTGATTTGGATCACGTCATCGACCATATCACCCGCGCAAGAAAACAATTTGTCCTCACTGCGAAAGCATTCGAACAAATTGTAGATTAAAATAAGCTTGGCATACATCTTATAGATAAGCTTTATAATATCTACAAACTGCCATTAAAAACGATTTTGATTTGGGTCTTGTTTCCGTACCGCCAAAGCATGTTGCAATCTGATCTGAGTCGGTTATACGAAAGGGTTCTACAACCAAATAGCCTCGAAGCCTTGAGGACGAAAATGGGTAATGATGTCACACTCTGTGGACGGAATCCAGGTTTTCCATTTGCTGGAAGGTGTTCTACCACTGATGCAATGAAAACTAGTACACTGTGTTTGAACCAAATGTTAATACAAACTGAAGTGTTCTTTTTACTGTTTGAGAGTGAAACATTTTGAAAAGACAGTACAAGACCAGAAATTAATTAAAATCTTGGTTTCTTATTTGCCGAAGCCTGAATTCTTTTTGTGCCATTTTTAATACTATACAGCCAGTATGATCTCTCCATGAGGCATTTCTTGGGTGATGCTAGAAAAACTTTCAGTCAGCAAAAAATAAATATGTTGAGAATGTTTCACAAATGAAATAATTATTCTTCCAGAGCACAAGTCCCGATGGCCGACCTCGTCTGAAGGAGTTTGACCGAGTGATAGACGCAGATGAAGATGGAGCATTCAGTAGATTGGGACGTGATTCAGTTCACCGCTCACTCACTGGTTCTAACATGTATAACTGGCTACAAGCACAGGCTAAAACTGAACAAAAATATGCAGAGGTATTTATATGAGATCTAGGTGTTTTATTAAAAGGTGCCAGCATATTTAAAAAAAAAATCTTCTAAGTTTGCACTTCCTTTGCCTATTTTTGTCTATTTGAAATTATTTTCAATTTAAATTTGATTGGAATGAATCTGATGTAAATGTGCATTATAAAAGTGCCTAATTATTTAATGCAGATGAACAGGAGGGAGCCTGTAGGTGGCTCTGGTCTCGCTCGTGAAGAGGGAAAAGAAAACGAAAGTCCTCAAAAGCAGGATGACGTTTGGGCTTTAACTTTAAAAAATGAATCAGGTCCTCTTGGAATCCACGTTGTGCCTGATTATGACGATAGTGGAAGGTTTGTAGTTACCTCAGTAGACTATAGGTGGTGCTGTGTTTTGTTGGTTAAGATAGATCTGTAGCCACAAATTGTGTGGTGTGGTTTTGTTATTGTCCTATTAATCGGCTTTTGATGTTAAATTCAGAATTGCAGTGTTGTTTGAAATAATGTTGTGAAAGAATTTGATTTTCATAATTGATTTGTGCGTGATTTTCCCAATTAACTCGTTTGGTTTTCAATGTTTGTTTTATTAATTTATGAATTTATTTGACTGTATCATCGTCACTTATTTAATTAACTTTATAGAATAGAAAATTAGATTTTCAACTTTTTTACAGTCACTATTATAATATTTTTTAGTTTTCTTTTAGTTCTTTTACTACGTTTTTTATCTTGTTCCAAAAACATCAATTTCACAATTTCATTAACTTATTTCTAGGTATTGAGAAATCTATATCCCTCTATTCTCTGATTGTCACATCTTTCTTTCTAAGGAAGAATTCTGAGACATGTAACTTTCCAACTCTTGTATCTCTTTGTCTTAAAGGAAATGACTTTTCCCTATCTAAAAAGATATCAACTCACTTTATATAGTCACTATGGTATTCTTTCCCTGCCACTAGTTTATATGTTCACCGACACTGTTCTAACATTTTAAATCAGGAGTGTTATCTAACCTACAAATATCACTGAATAATATTTCGTTTTCAGGGACTGTGGATTGCTCATCCAAGGTATTGAGCCCGGAGGGCGGATACAGCGAGATGGGCGCTTCCACCCGCTAGACAGAATTATTGAGATTAATGGACAAAGTTTGATGGATGTAAATTTTAACCTGTAAGCAGTCTGAAAATGTGCACAATTACTGCTGCCTTTGCTCAGAGTGAAATGATTTTGTTTGTGTTTTTAAAATTGAAATTCTAAATACTCGGGACTTATTGCAGTTTGACTGAATTTGTGAGTAAAATGTTACTGAACAGACAAAAATTGCGTTCACTCAAATATTAGAATTGACAAAATACTATGTTTTGTTTAAAGTATTATAGCACATATAAACAATTGAGCTAATGCCTGAACAAAGTCATATTATTTCAAAAGAGCAAATCCTTTTTTGAAATTTGGAAAATTGACATTATTCTGTGAAATTGGCCCTATGGATAAACATAATAATTAATAAGATGGCCTGAAAGTAATCTCTGTTTGTGAATTTTTTTTTACTCAATGTTTTGAAATGGATAATTCTTTGCTTTTCTCAAATCACAGAGTTGTTGTGGCTTTTCACAGAATAAAACTAAAGATTTTCTTTCCTTTAAACACATTTCTTCACAGTGTGATTAACTTTTGTACTATGTATACTGTAGATGATGTTGTTACTGTGCCTTTTGCTATTCAAATTTTTTAATTAATAATTACACCATTTTAATTTAATTCATTTTTGTGTCAATTGTGAAAAGAACATAAACTTTTTTGCATGGAAATTATTTAGTTTTCGATCAAGTGATTTCAAGTTATTAATAGCTGGAATACCATCAACATCTGTAGTTTTACAATTCAAAGTTCATAGCGTTTTCAACACTTTTCATAATTACTTGTTTCTCCCCGCTCAGTGCTCAGGAAATATTCCGAGACGCCCTACAAGCTGACCAACTGTCTCTAAAGGTCGTCAAGTGTCAGACCAGTCCAACCTCCACCCAACCTCCAAGTAAAAAACCACCTCCAACTCTTCCAAAGCCTTCAATGCAGAAACTTGACAACAAGGTAAGGGTTTGTAATCTTGGCAGGCAACCATGTTGTCACATCATAGGTGACCTTACTTCCTCATTAAATGAAAACTTTTTTGGCTCTTCTGGGGAAGAAAACAAAATTAAGAAAATGTTTCTTTTATTGAAGAAATCTTGTCACTTATGATGTGACCATTTAAACATTCAATTATATATAATCACACTTTGCAACCGATTTATTATTAGGCATTAATAAAACGTACAGTTTTCTTTACATGCACTCAATCACTGGATGAGTATTGAATATGGCAACCGCATTTTATTACCCAGCTATGGAAATTTTGCCCTTATACCATAACATTTGCCCTTAACATGTAGTCAAAAATCGGTGATAGTGGCATGTGCTTGGCGCATATTGCTGTGATGAACTGCGTTTTTAATTAAAAATTGTGTGTCTCGCTGAATAAGTAAACGCAGACATACAATTCAAGTAAAAATGGCTAATAACACCGTCTCGGGGATGAACTTTTAATAAATTTCCATAGCTTGGCAAATTAGTCCTCAGGCAGTGATACCAGATGCCAGCCTGAAGCCTGCGGCCTTGGGATGGTGTCACTGGCCTCGGACTGATATCTCGCTTGATATAAAATGCACCAGGTAAGAAGCTCTATGGATAGTATTCCTTGTTGGCAAAAGAAAAGTTGCCTTCGGCATTGATTAATCAAACATTCTTCAGCTAAAACTTTTTATGAACGGATGTCCATGACTTGACCGTGACACACCCCAAACATTCAGCCTTGAACACAGTGGCGTATCTGTACAGATTGCAAAACCGAATGTTGCCTCTATAACAACCAATTTCTGTACGCGCTGTGTGTAAATTGATTGGGAGTACAGTTTTGGGTTCTTTTTGTTTCGTACA
>JAOXYC010243456.1:0-10314 GCA_028565715.1 Phoronis pallida
GGTCTAGGACGAACACATACAGCATTACCGCCGCCGTATTTATCAGCTGAAAACAAATTCATTACTTTAATAAATTTTTAACGTTTAAGTTTTATGAAACCGGCCCCTGATTTGAAAAGAATGTTTGAATCTCATCCTATATGGAATTGAAAGTGGAAATATATTAAAGATACTGTCTCTGCGTTGGTTGTTCCAATCCATCGTCAAAATGCAAATCAACTAGAAATGTTGTGTACTAGTCTTTGTTGAACATAACTTGCATCTGAGTAAAAAAATTCAAAAACATCTGTTAGGGGCAGTTTGAGAGCTTTTTATCCGATAAAAAGCTCTCAAGTCACCCTTTAACAGATGTTTTAATTTTTTTTACTCAGATGCAAGTAAGTTGTGTTCAACAAAGGATTTGAACACATACTACAAATGAGAATCCAACCTGGGCCGCTCATGAAGAGAGACCCAGGAGCCTCACCAGTCGCCACCCGGCCATGCAGTGTCGTCAACCACGAATCAGTGCATATTTACCTGCAGAGGGTGATGAAAATGATTGAGACGATGAACCGCTTGCTCCTCCCACTACTTTACGTGGTGCCTTGGCCGCAACAGCTGAAATAAGCATATTTAATCTAATCAGTATGATCATCATTATGTAGGCAATCTTCCCGGGATTACTAAACTACATCAATTCCACCCATATGTAAGTGAAGAGAAAATGGCCACCACCCTGTGTTATTCAGAATTGGTTGAAAGTACGACGATTCGTTGCATTTACGGTTTTTATTAAATTCTTCTCATATGATGTAAATGTCACCTTGTCACGTGAAGCACACTGGTAAAGTAGATCTCCAAGTGGCACTTTACCAGTGTGCTTCACATGACAAGGTGACATTTAGATCATATGAGAATTTAATAAAAACCGTAAATGCAACGAATCGTCGTATTTTCAACCAATTCTGTGTCAACACTGGTCAACGAGAAAGTCCTGCCTGTTTTCACCAACCTGTGTTATTCATGAAGTTTATCCGACTGTCAATGCTCACAGAATGGGAAACTTTGAGTTGACCTTTTTTGATTTCCATGGTTCACAAGTTTGGCCAAGTTAGTAGGTGCATAGTTCAAAACACTGTTTAAGAAGATTTCCACAATCATCACACAACAACATTCTGTTGAACCATAGTAGGCAAAATTCGTAGTTTTCCCGGGGTAGTTTTAGCTGTTTAGAGCTCTGATTAACATTTCTGGGTTAGCTTACTGCCAGTGCCATTGAGATGACTTGTTGAGTTGTTCATATGCGATAAGTCGCTTAGTCCGTCTATATAAGTTGTTCAGTGATATTGAAAATTATTGAAATTGAATAGTTCTCGTATGAACCACAATATATTAGGCCTACTGTTGTTGTATAATGCTGTATAACGAGATTACCTTTTCTAGCAGAGTTGTCAGCCTTTGTCCTCACCATTTTTATAAAACTGTTGTTGTTTTACGATGAAATTTGTCGTAGAGTTGTGAGTATATATTTGCTTTGAGACTTCTGAATATTTCCCGCGGTTTTTGGACTTTAATTTCCCGCCTTATTGACGGAAATAACCGAAGTAAGAAATATTTTTTAAATATTTATCTACGACAGCATTAATCTATATTCACAATCAAGATAAGAGTAGAATGCAGAACTTCAAAGTTGTAAAAACAAATTTTTTACATACAATGCTAACTCAAAATAAATATCTACACGATTTCTGTTGACTTCGGTTATTTCCGTAGAATGTGTCTAACCCGCCCCACAGAGGTCACTACCTTACGGCCTGAACTTTGTCGGTGGGAATAAATTCACCCCGCTTACTTGTCTTTGTATCGCGTTCAGATTACCCAAACTATGTCAAAATTACTCCCATTTGACTTAAAGATGCATAACCCTCATTTCGTGACCATAAAAGTCATAAAAAATAAATTGCAGTGAAACTTGCATATTTTGTGGTAGCGGCTACCATACTTGGAATATCCCATGATTTGTGGCTCCAGAAATTAATTTGAATGCACTCCTGAACGCTATTTAGAGTCTAAAATAACAAATATTTGTTATTTTATCAAATCTGTGATGTCATATTTGCCAATTTTCTTATTTGGAATTCAAATTTTGAAATTATTGGAAAAATACGTTTAGCTATGACTTGCGTGCCAGTGACATCACAGACCAAAATATCAAAAATAATTTTTTCAGTCAAACTTTTTTTTCTAGTATAATGATAGCATTGTAGACCATCCTAGAGATCATTCTTATTCTTAATCGTGAAAAATACTATGATTTTGCATTGGTAATTTTAAAATATCTTGAAATACGTGTAACTAAACTGTCACAAAAATCATTGCCGAAATATCAAAAAGTAGTGAAATTGCAGAAGTGACCGTATTTTGTGCATAGGGGTAGGCCCGCTAATCCGTACTACGAAATGCCGGGATCAGGTGGGGGCGTGGCAGGCGTGCGCCCTCCCCCTAAAATTTGCAAAGCATGGGTGAACAATGACAAAATAAATGTTCGCATTATTTTCAGCTCAGTTTTTTTCCCTGGAAAACGCGCCCTGGATGATTTTCGAACCGTCGGCGCCGCTACGGGGCCAAAATTCCACCGTTGTACTGGAAAATTCAAGTGGTATGCTTTTCATATTAGCAGACATCGAATCAAGAAGTCTTGATCCGATGTCTGATATTAGCCTACTAATTTTTCTTCGGTCACACGGCTCGAACGCTTATTCGAACTCAAAAATTGTAATAACTTCGCCAATGCATTTAGCCTAAGTTCGGCCAACTTATTAACCGTTACCTTTTTAGTACTCAACATTTGTCACCGCTGTCACCAATATATGATAATTGTTTCAAGCTTTTGTGTGAAAAAGTTTTTCGTGATGCAAAAGCCGATAAAACAGTCAAGTCCATACAGTGTATTAATTTCATTCAGTTTTGCTTCTATGACCTAATTAATTAATAATATCCGTCAAACAATTACTCTCGGATTGATTTTTCTACACCGCCAGGAGAATCATTAGCACTGTGAGTGTTAAACCCCAAGGGAAACTTCACGAAAGAAATATAAAAACACCATTTTTTCGCTTCAAAAACTAAAAATATCAAATAAGCTTTCGAGTATTGGGTAGTTGTGAAGTGTAGACACTGACAGATCATCAACAAAAGTTACTGTATTTTGAAAAATTCTCCAGTTGGAGAGGAAATGCACATGAATATCATATGATGGCTAAATCAAAAGACGCAAGCTGCGAGCTCCGTTTTCAATATGCCCAGACAGACTAAATATTATATTATATATTTCTTAAAATGAAGTCCGTAATAGGCACATTCTTTTCCAAATCAAAAAACGAAAGCAATTCAGGTATAGCAATATCGTGTTATCATATTAAATTACTGTCTTTCCTGCGTTGGTCCAAATCCGGCGTCACAACGCAAATCAACTAAAAATGTTGCTAGTGTACGAGTCCTTTGTTGAACATAACTTACTTGCATCTGAGTAAAAATATTCAAAAAAATCTAGCTGTAAAGGGGTGATTTGAGAGCTTTGTGTCCGAAAGAGTTTAAAAACGCAGGTTTTGACTTTTTATCGGATACGAAGCACTCAAATCACTCCTAACAGATTTTTTTTTGAATTTTTGACTCAGATGCAAGTATTAGTTATGTTCAACAAAAGACTCGTACACAAAAAGTCTAGTTGATAGGCTTTAGTTTGATTTTATATTTGATTTGACACCAGTCAGCATGCTTGTCACCTATATTTTAATTAGTGAGATAAGTAGAAAAACATTGAAGTATGCATGGATTAAGGCGGTATTTCAAAAAATGCTCTTATAACTCTTATATTGACTAATTGGCGTATTCCCTGCATGTGCAACGATATGGATATTCATTCATAGTCATTTGATCATTTCTCTTCCTATCGAGTGCAATAATTATAAGTAGCTGAGTATCGATGGAAAAATCCTCATCCCGTTCATTATACAAGTCTGATTTTTAATCAATTAAAATCATTGAAATGTCCCTAAGTGCCATTTCCAATCCTTTCAATTTTCTCATACTTGGATAACTAACTGCGGAGATCAAATATATACGTCGAACCTACTAGGGGAAGTGGCGATCAGTGCGGGCTTTAATAGTAAATTGTAGGCGGCGACGGATGGCTGTTTTAAGGCTGCTGACATCTTTGATATTTTTTGTTTTTCAAGCTTCGACAGGTAAATAGTTTTTGAAGTTTAAATCTTTTTGGTAGATTTTTAAATCTACATTTTCGAACTTGTTAATACAAAGTAAACTATATGAACACCGATTTTGTACGATTTGAACAGCACATTATTTTGTATGGTTAAGCAATAAATCCAAGTAGTGTGCCACTCGTTATATCAAGTATTTTCATCGTGAAGCCATAAATTGTTCATGGTGAGAACAAGCAATCTCGTTCAACATTGTGACATTTTTTCCCTTTTTTTGATACACACAACGCCGACGTTAATTCAGGTTCCAATGGGCGCAAATAATGCACAGGGTCGGTGACACGGCTACATCGTTCGAGAGGTCGCAATACCCTATTCTTTAAAAATATGAGGATTGGACTCAAAGTCCACCGGTCGAGTGTGCTATCTACTAATATCATAGATGTGCTTCTTGATATACTTAATTTTCAGCATGTCCAAGTTGCAGTTTGGAACTGGACGGTATTTGCTACACATTGGTGACTACTGCCGAGTCCACAAGTGCGTCCAAGAGCCAGGCTTGTCTGAACGCTTACAACGGCCTGTTGGCCGTGGTAGAAACGTCAGCTAAACAACAGCAGATTAACACGATGGTTCAAAATATGGGGTAAAGCTTCATAATTTTTTTCTTAACATTTTTGATCGCAACAAGATTTTTCACATAATTTTCGCTGTCGCGGAAGATCGAGTCGAACGAAGCTTGGAAATTTCATTACTTCACTTAATATATTACCGGGAATTTCCGAAGATAAGCCCACCCATGTGTCGCCCATGGGCGTTTATTCGGAACATTTTTTCCGAATAAAACGCCCATGGGTGTTTATTTGGCGTTTTCAAAATGTTGTTGTGCCACTGGTCATATGCTGCAAAAGTTGATAGGCTCTTACACAATTAGCTAGTATCAACTTATTCACAACAGTCCTTTAAGGGTACCAATTCACCCAGAAGGGCTGTTTCACTATAGGCCTACATATCTCGTTTAATGCTGACGCCAAAGCTATGACTTTCTGTTTAAACGCCCCCCCCCCCCGCTTTTCCGAATAAACGCCCGGGTGTTTATTCGGCTTTTTCACAATGCCCGAAAAGTGCCATTTTCCGAATACACGCCCCTGGGGTTGTCTGCGGAAATTCCCGATAGGAATGGCGTACTTTACACCAGACCTTATTAGCCTGACTAGAGTAAAACGGATTATGCTTGTTTCGTTTAACACGATTTTGTATTTGTTCTTCACTGTTCTTAATGTCATTTTTCACCATCGACCTGCTGTAATAGTCCCCCTATCCGAGCCATGATCAATAAAAACAACCGATCCGTATACAATTTGAGAACAAACATAAAATCGTGTTTAATACATGCAAAGAACGACTTTTACCCAAATAAAACGGATAACTCTATAACATGGGTTTGCGAAACCTTATATAGTAGTAAGAACAATAAATATAAATAACTAGCATTCAAATTCAATGTGTTCCAAGCAAAAACGGAAATTATTTTGTCACAACCGACTGATAAAACAATTACTTTAAATAGTGTGAATGAGTTGGAACCTTTTTTCAGAGGAATCGGAACGTATTTCATTGGTTTGGAATACGATGGCTCACAGCACGTGTGGAGTGATGGTGAGACGCTTGTCTGGTCTAACTGGGCGAATGGTCAGCCTGCATCAACCAAAACAAACGGTTGCGTGGTGGTGGCAGCCTCGACTGGACTCTGGGAAACAGCGAAATGTAACACAAAAACAAACTTCATCTGCCAATGTGTCAAAGGTAATAATAGTTGAAAATAAACATTTTATATGTTGAATAATAAATAGATGTAATTAATGAATCACTACTGTAACGACAATTAATTAAATTGAGGTAATTTGTGAATCTGAAAAAAAAATACATTATTAATTTTCGTCACAGCAGTGATTCATTAATTATATTTATTTATTATTCAACCTTAATTTACGATACTGAATGATATCTTTAGCAAAAGTTTCTACCTCAGTATACCCCTTGAATCTGATGAATTTGCTGTTCCTGCCATGGTTGTCTCGTTAGCTCAGCTGGTAGAGCCCGGGGGTAGAGCACTTGCCTAGTCTGTGGGCTCGTTTCCCATGATAGGGCACATATTTTTTCAGATTCACAAAATATCTTATACAAGCTACTCCGGATAAGTCGTCATCGCCTAACTCGTCAGTTCGGGTAAGTCGTCGCGGGGTCGTCGCCCTCTTTTGGGTCCCGATAAAACTGACCCCGTCTACTTACATGTTAAAATCCACGTATAAGTCGTCCATCGCCTAAGTCGTCACTATTTTTACGGTCCCGAAGGTGACGACTTATCCGGAGTAGCTTGTAGTATGATCGTATATTCAAAGATCATTGCTGCCACTCAATAAATATTGCCGTTTTCGGACTTATTCAAATACTAAATTTGTATTTGTAAAAATATACTAAATGTATCGAACATTCAAAAAACGGCTCATTACAAAATTTCATTACACGATCGTTCATTATATTACAGCGACAAACAAAAATTTTCGTTAATTAGCGAAAAAGTTCGTGTGACTGGTAATAACAAGTTAAATTAAATACACTCGGTTGTGATGGGTTGTTTTCGGAAAGAAACTAGCTTCATCTCAAAACATGTTTCTCTTGTGCAAAAACAACGTATCTTCTAATTAATTTGCTATCTTTTACATCACAATTTTAGCTCAAGTGCCAGACTTCACATCGACATCGAGCTTAGAAACGGCACCAGAGACCCTTGTATCGCAGACATCATCGAACGTTGCCGTTGAAGCATCATCGGTCCTCAGTGTATCTTCAAGTGCTGCCGTGGAAGCATCATCGGTCCTCAGTACATCTTCAAGTGTTGCATTGGAAGCATCATCGGTCCTCAGTACATCTTCAAGTGTGGCCTTGGAAGCACCATCGGTCCTCGCTGCGTCTTCAAGTGTTGTCTTGGAAGCACCATCGGCCCTCATTGCATCTCCAAGTGTTGCCTTGGAAGCATCATCGGTCCTCATTCCATCTTCAAGTGTTGCCTTGGAAGCACTATCGGTCCTCAGTGCATCTTCAAGTGTTGCCTTGGAAGCATCATCGGTCCTCATTGCATCTTCAAGTGTTGCCTTGGAAGCACCATCGGTCCTCAGTGCATCTTCAAGTGTTGCCTTGGAAGCATCCTCTGTCCTCATTGCATCTTTAAGTCTTGCCTTGGAAGCATCATCGGTCCTCATTGCATCTTCAAGTGTTGCCTTGGAAGCATCAACGATCCCCAATGTATCTTCAGTTGTTGCCTTGGAAGCATCACAGGTTATGAACGCATCTTCAAATATTGCCTTGGAAGCATCATCGATCCTCAATGGTTCACCAAGCGTTGCTTTGGATTCATCATCTGTGCTCACTTTTCAGAAAACACTAGATGCATCATCAGTATACTTAACCAGCCTGTTAACATCAATGTCAGATGACTTGGAAACAATGACAGGAAGTGTAGGGAGATCAACAGTGATATTGGAAACGTCACCAGAACCTTTGGAGCCATCTGCTGGAGGTCTGGGAGCACCGTCCGAAAGTCTGGAAATAGCCACGGGATCGTGGAAAGCATCAACAGAAGAAATGTTTGAATCATCAGAAATGCTAAAGGCATCATCAGAAATGACGGCAACTTCCTGTGGCATCTTCGGAACATCGTCAGGAATGTTAGAAGCATCAACAGCAAGCTCACACATGACACCAAGCCCAGAAAACTATACACCTCATAGAAACCATTGCTCATCAACCTCCAGCAACGTATTTGGTTGTCATTCAAATATCCGCATTGGTACAAGATTGAGAAAGAGCAATAGAATCGCCACTAAGGATGTGGCATCAGAACTAGACTGTCTGCAAGCATGCCTTATTCATGAACGCTGTGTAGCTTGCAGTGTAAGTGTTGCCTTGCATAATGGGAAACATTTGTGTGAAATACACAGTGCTGTATTGACTGATGATGATTCCAATTATAATAGCTTCATTTTTGTTTATTAAAAACTTTACTTTTTTGGAAGGCTTGATTAACGATTGGCACACATTGAGACGCATTTGCATGTAGATGAACTGGTTCTTATGGTGAAACTTGAGGACATAAGTGAAGCACGTCTTCCCTGAGGTGAAAAAAGTTACAAGTATCATGATGGCCCATATATAGCCACGGCACATGTCTATACTAACAACATGCCTCGACTTAATTGCAAAAAATTAGGCCCATGAGCTTTTTTTTGACCAAACCCAGAAGAAAAATTGAGAACCCTTATGTGCCCTTTGCAGAAGCATGTGCCTATATCTGTGCCAATCTATACTGCTTTATTGTAAAACGAGTGACCTAATTTATATTCAAAAGTTATTGTTCAAAGTGACAAGACAATAAACATTTGTTGATTTGTTTAATAGGTACTCAAAAATCAACCTTTCATACAAAATATATTTGACAATACATTTAAAATACTGAATTACAGTCAACAACAATGCTTCCATCATTTCATCCATTCCTTTTTTAATACTCTGACTATGCCAAGAAAATTTTACACTCTCTTCAGCTTAAATTTTTGCCAAACACTGTTATTTCAATGAAGGTTTGCAAAGTTGTGACCTGAACATTTCCTCCATTTCTCAACCCCTACGTGGTTCACAGATAAAAAACAGCTTCATATTTAAATCTAACATGTTCGGAGAGTATTTGAAAAACGACTACCTCCTTCTTATCAGTGGACAGACCACTGCTCACTCTCCCTATGTCTGATACAGTACACACATTGTCACTGTCAGATATATATTCAATCAATGCTTTCAAAATACCTTACATCTAGCATTCCTTTAAATGTTCAGTGTACAATGCAGTTCAAAACAGTCACTATAGCCGGTCCTTTATGGGGTCCAATACAGTACAAAAACTGTCATTGATAGCTTAAACTTCTCCTTACTCTGCCCCCAGCCATGCCCAATACAATTCGGTTAGTACTCAATATTCCCACATTCTGTTATTCACTTACAACTAGATCAGTACTTCTTTTAATTCTTCATGTCCAATACAATTCACAAACTATTAAATTGTCCAATCTTTGATCTCTATTATTCCCTGCGTTTCTTTTGCCTATCGTAGTCCCTACTTGAGCGGGCCTCCTCAGCGGGCCGTTTCTCACCCTTTTTAATAGCTGTCAAGAATTTATTCAGACCGAAGGGATCTTCTTCTTCATCCTTCTCAAACTGTACGGGACCGTCTCGACGATGTGAGCGATCAGCTCCTTCAAAACCTTTGTCAGGAACAAATCTGAAACAAAAGGAAATGGTATATAGAAAAGTGAAGAAAACTAGCTCTACAAGTTAGATTTATTAATACTGTCTGATTACAGTTAAAAAGTGGTGAAAATACATAATGAATGAGAAATGAAAATATATTATTAGTATATTTTGGTAGTAATCCCTCATTGATACAAGTTTGATTAAAAGCACAGCTGCATTCCGTGTTAGAGATCTTATTCAACGTTTTTTCGTATCTTCGAAAAATGTTTCTCTTGTCAATCGGTAACTCACCCAAAAGTTCTCTAATCATGGTTGTTATAAACAAACAAACCAAAACACAATTCATCTTTTAAAATAAGTGATACATTCAGCATTCATCGGCATATATAAGATGTGTTCCGAATATACGCCAATGAATGCTGAATATATTACTTATTTTAAGATACGAAAAAACGCTGAATAAGATCTCTAACACGGAATGCAGCTGTGCTTTTAATCAAGTTTGATCAGACTCAATTATTCTGTAAATGACAGACTAGGATAGAATGGGGCTGTATCAAAGTCATATTGAGAAATCTAATTCACTGTGATTTTGTTTCTCAATTTTCTATCGATTTGTTTGCACTGAGTTTGGTGAATGTGTTGTAATGATTTGGATGGATTTCACCTAGAAGATATGACTGTACCTGTTTGTACCAGAACTGAGAATCTTGTCCAAGTCATCACCAAACAAGTCTTTATCAATATTCTTAGATGGTCTGTATATAGCTGCCCCAATGTCTTTATCTTTACGCCACGGTTG
>JAOXYC010243678.1:0-10307 GCA_028565715.1 Phoronis pallida
GTGAACAAATATTGATAAGGTTGTGCAACAAGTCATCATTAAATTCCCTTTTATCGCCATGTATGCAGATAACGTTACTTTCACCCATGTTATAATTTTTTCTCAGATTAGAATTTTTTTTCCCAATTCTCTCCCAACTTTAATCAGAGACCAAAACTTTTGCTTTTTTTATACACTCATTGTTCTGTCATATTAAACTAAAGACATGCTTGACATACACAGGCTAAAAATTTAAAATTTCAAAAAAATATTTTGCTCCGTTACCCTCCATACTATAATCAAGGATTTATATATATTTAAGTCCATGCTATAATCTACTTAATTATTATGGATCATAGAAGATTAAATGACCATGATCAAGTTACAATGACACCAAAGGTTATATTCAAGCTATTATGTAATCATAAACACAATTTATATAATTTAAGGTCAATAGCCTGGTCTTACCTGAATCAATGGAAATTATGATTATTTGAATGGAAAAATAAAATGGTTACTCTTCAATATTGCTATATCACTGAGGTTATAAAACACGACCAGTCACATGTTGTTTCATAATTGGGGACAACCCTAAAATAACCATGTGCTCAGACACATGCCCGGGCTATTGTGTACTTTGACCTGTTGACTGCTGACTTTGACCAGGACAAAAATGCTGATCCAATAAAAAAACAAGTTGTTTTATGTCCTATAAAAAATAATTTTTTTAAGTTACAAGGTAGGCCTTTATTACTGTTACACTGGTAGGTCCTAACACTTAAATCAATATTTTTTTATAAACAAAACATTAAAGTTGTAAAATATTTGATTAAAAATGTAGGCTAAATATTCTTTTATTATGATTTACATGCCTGAAAAAATAAAGATGATAGTGAACTTATAGTTACCATAAAACTGTAATTTGTTTTTCAGCAACTGACACGTGTACTGTAAAATTAAGAACAATGGCTTTGTCTCCGTATAGATCTCTCTCCGGTTTAGAAAATGTCCTCTCCATGGCATGGCATTGTTTGACAACCAAATGCAAAGAAATCACCAAGACCAAACGAGATTGACCGGTAATATGATAATGTAATGATCTAGGGAGGGTTACCCCACTTCACGGAAGATGATTGGTTACCAGACATTGATTCATTTAAATTTAAGGTCAAAATTCAACAATGGTTTCCATGGCGTGGTCGTGTACGTGGGTGACTGACGGGGTCACACCCTGCCAACCCGTGGCGACGGTCCAGTGATGCAAAAACTGCTGTGCAATGTAAGTTGTAACATCAAATGCAGTCCACAGCAAGGCTCCTTCAAGACAATTTTGTGGAATTGACGAAAAACAAATACCAAGATTCGGTTGAAATGCTCAATTGGCTTTTGTACCCTATGTTGACTCATTTTGCACCGTTTTCTTACCGTTACGAGAGCAGCTTTTCAAAATTTCATAAAATGGCTGCTTGGGAAATTCCCATACACCTGTCCACTGCGCATGTCCGCTGACCTACTTATCAATTTTCATTGGAACACCCCCACGGAATTCCTAGTAGGGCATAAACCCGGGGGCATAAAGACTTCAAGAAATGACACAGCCGGATTATTTATCTTGATACAAACATTAATCGGATCCTAAATGTGAGTTAATAATATTTATATCTACTCAATTAGTTTTCATCGAATTCATGACTAACGAAATCAATTCAAAGAAAGACCGCGTCATAGGAAGGAGAAAGGTCCGGGAGAAAGGCCCTCTGCCAGTGCCAGAAGTGCCAAGTACTCTCAGTGACGCAAGTGTAGCCTACACTCATTTTTTGAAATAAAGTTTTCTCAATTTAATCCAAAATAAAATTGTCTATTCTAATGTGGAATGAAAAATAAAGTAGCATAACTTGAAACAAAATGGGATTTTTGACTGGTAAGTTTCCACTAATAAAATCGATTCACAGTATGTTGATAAACATGTTGTTTACTGTCATTTATATAAACAGACTACCGGGTACACTCACAATAAACTTTTGCCCCGGAAGTATTCCGGGGTCGTGAACTTTATGCCTAGTAATTAAAAAAACAGATATAATTTTTTCATCAGTCTGCGGGATTGAGTGGAGAAATTACTGTATTGCCATTCTGCTCATTTGAAACAGTGACACTGAGTTTTGTTTACTGAGCCTTGTGGGACGTTAATTTTCAACAAGCTTTTTTTTACAAAAAACACAATGTTTTCCTAATTAAAACAATCCAACAAGTGTTATAACAGGTTTCAATTGTATTTTTGACCAGGCTATACATCAAATAATTTACTTTTTTTAAATCAAATTCTCACATCTTCAGAAATATGACCGTGACCATTTTTGTGGAAATTCCGATTTATTGGAATTTTAGAATTTTAAAGAACTTCGATTCTCAAAAATGCCGGATTAAGATATTCCATTGAAAATTTCGGAGCAGACTAGTCTTGCATCATAGAACTTGCAAATGGCTGTATCAGTTTTGTAAAATATTGCCCTGGTCGTGTAGCCTACGACTGAGATATGCTGAACTCTCAAAAATCAAAACTCTCGATTTTTATGATTTTTGCTAAAAAAAACTGGCATTCATTTTTGCGATCCTAAAAGTTTTACTAAACTGAGACACCACAATACTAGTTATTCTATATAGGAAGAGTACAATCTGAAATTTTCCGAGAGGATTATCTCAAACGGTTTTTGAAAATTGTGATTTTTAAATTTTCAGATTCGAAAAAAGGAGATTATCACCCAAAACAGCCGTATTCTTTAAATTAGGAATAGGCTAAACTGTTCAAAGTTTGAAAATATCATACTTCATGATTTACATAATTAACATGCAAAAATAATTATTTGATTGTTCCAACAAACATCTTCAGTTAAAAAAAATTGAGAAATTAGCTTCCCACGTAACCTTAAAGATACTGTCTCCTCGTTGGGCACGATCTGGCATCAAAATTCAAATCAACTAGAAAATTTGTGTAAGAGTCCTTTAATGAACATTTAACTAACTTGCATCTTTAGTAAAAAAAATATATAAAGGGGCTTTTGGGAGATTTTGTATCCAAATCTAACCCTCACTTAAGACTAGGTTAGACTTTTTAGTGGGATAAAAAGCTCTCAGTCAAATCACCCCTTACAGATTTTTTTGATTTTTTTAACTCAGATGCAAGTTAATTATATTCATCAAGGGACCCACACAAAATTTCTATTTGATTTGAATTTTGACCCGATACCCCAGATCCTCACCAACGAGGAGACAGTATCTTTAAGCTTCCCGTTTATCCCTCCGCTCGTGTCACAAAAATAATACAAAAAGGCCCTACGTTTTAACCCTCTCAATTGAAAAAAGTCGTGCAAATCTTTTAGCTCGATAAAACCTCTGAACTGTAAATAATTGGATTGCTGGAAACTGAAGAAAGATTAGCTTTCCATTTTTATGAACTAACGCATCAAAATAAAGCCAGAGCGGGATTATGAGCTAAAACTTTCCAAACTTTTGTTGACAAGAAATATAGATCAAATTGCCAAAAAAAAATGAACTATGTGGAATCGACAAATGAGACGTCAAGTTTTTCCGATTCCAAAAAAATCCTTAAAATAAATTCAACTTGAATTACCTGCGTTCTTATTTTTTTGACAACGTGACAAACCCACTTTTTACCGAGTTAAAATTTAATTTATTAAACATGCTAAGACAACTTTATTCAATAATCAATAATTCTAAAAGAAAACAGTATTCCTCAAGTTCTAGAAAAATCTCAAATCAACAACCTTTGCGATTGTCGAAAGTCGGCGTCACAACGAAAATCAACTAGTCAGAGATGTTGTGCATGAGTCCTTAGTTGAATATAATTAATACTTGCATTTGAGTAAAAAGAGTGAGATAAAAATATGTAAGGGGTGATTTGAGAGCTTTGTATCCGAAAAAAATCAAAGCTTGGTCTAAGTCTAGGTTTTTATGGTACACAGACCTCTTTTAAATTCACCCCTTTATAGCTTTTTTGATTTTTTTCACTCAGATGCAAGTGAGCTGTGTTCAACGAAAGACCCGTACACAAAATTTCTAGTTGATTTGCGTTTTGACGCTGGATTTGTAAAGTAACATAATGAAGTGATCAGTGATCAGATTTCGCGCACGTTCTAAGTCAGTCCTCAGAAACGAATTAAGCAACACGCATTGGAACAAATTGTGTTCGCAGTTTTGGAACTGAGGATCGTAAATCACGTTTCATATTTCTGCTATCAAAATCTCTCGTTAAATTTTTTTTCATTTTGAAAACGACTACATACGTTTTTCTTGATGCTCGCTCCGATAAGACCGCTAAAAGATATCCGAAAAGTGTGCAACTCCAAATTCCAGTAAAATTCCTTTTGAAGACTAACATTTTTGTAACTGCATCCCCGCTCTAATTCTCTTTGATAATGGCGAGTTTTCTGTATTCGCAAGACTTAGACTCACTGTTCGATACCGAAACTAGGAGGGTATATAAGATCCTCTTCACGAAGGCGTCAACAACCAGGCGTTACCAGTTGTTCGTGTCTACATTAAACAATGACTACATCCCGTTCTACTAAATACTGATGTGATTTGCTCTGAAAAACCGCCAAACAATCAACAAAAATGTAAACATTTTTTTAAAATGTGTTCCAATGACATTTTGATGATATGCAGTCGAAATTAATTTAAAAGTTTGAAGGAAAAATGTAATGTTGTCTTTTTTGAATTGCTATGATAAAAAATAGGCTCAGGTGTTTGTACAAAAATGTATGAGGAATTAATTCCGAAGAAAAATAGAATAAATCCACTTCGATTGTTTTACTCTACTGCCTCATTACAATGCATATTTACTGATTTTGTTTTTCTATTTCATTAAACCAGACTGAAAGGATCATTCAAAAAGAGAACAAAAGAGAAAACGCAATAAGTTAAAGCCGAGTTCTTGGGACGTAGTATAACGATTTTAATTCTCTGGCCGGCTGCCGGGCCATTCACAGCGGCATCAATTGCTGGGTAATTGAACGCTCTGTGTTTAAGCCAGAGAAATTACGAAGAATTACAGAAGTTTTTCTAACAACTTGTATGACTCGAAAATGAATCTCAAATTCATGGGCAATAAAACAACTTTTTTATTGGATAAAATTTTGAAAAATCATAAAAACTCGCAAAGTCTCTTCTATGAATTTTCAAAATCTAAATCCAATGAAATGTTTTTTTAATCCCTATTCAGTTATTGTGAGAGACACTTTATATCTTTCAGCGATTTTTATCACTCTAAAACTATTACCTTGCCAAAATAGTATATATATATATATACAATCAAATATTTTTTAAACCAACAGACACATTCAAATCCCTTGAATGTTTTAATTATGAATTATACTTAATTTTTCTACATTTATTACATTAATTTTCTTAATGATACATTCAATAAAAAAAGGAAGTGGAAAGATTTACAATTTAAATTTTAAAAATAACGAAAAATCGGTTAACCAGCAGAAGCTGAAGAATTTTTGAAAAATAAATAGATTTTTTCTTTTTAAGAATTCAATTGAGTATAACTTATTTTTTTCTACAGAAATAAAATGGCCGATCGCAAGCGTTAAGGACATCATAAAATAATAAAATGACAACTCTGGAGCTGACGTAAAGATATTTTAAAAATCCTTAGCTTTCGAAATTTATTATCATCGGAGGACAGCATAGCATAAAATAGTTAATAAAATTGTCTTGTTTCTTGTTTTAATAGATTTTCAGTGTTATCTAAAAAAAATATAGTGTAAATCATAGTTTAGTTTAGATATCTAGAATCTGATACACACTGACGAATATTGAATAACGATCTTCGATTATTTCTGAATCGAACCCTAACTTATGAATTACAATGAAGCAGGTAAACCCACATTTTTTGAAACTTTGAAACCCTTCGCTAAATTTCTGTTATAAACCCCGCTTCCATTTTTCTAAATTATCATGGGTTCCCTTACGTATTAAATAATTCAACAAAATCATCTCACATTTCTACAAAATTATTATAATTATTATGATTATATGTATATATTGACATATTAATTATATAATTTTGAATACATCAATTTAATGTAAAATATAGCCTGTTAAAATAGATTTTTTTTATTTTTCTTCACCGGTACTCCGCGAAAACTCATTTTTTCATTATTTAAAAAATAATTGTTGAATTGATAAATAGACTAGTGAGAAGATGAGAAGAAAAACAACACTTTTAAATAGACGTAACATGTTTCACAATTTACCAATTGCATATTCAAACGAACACTCCCATTGCACAAATCACGAAGCGGATAATTTTGCCGCTTAAAAATCACGTGACAATCAAGTGCGATATTAAGCGGCAAAATTATCCGCTTCGTGTTCATTTATTGTGCAATGGGAGTGTTCGTTTGAAAATGCAATTGGTAAATTGTGAAACATGTTACGTCTATTTAAAAGTGTTGTTTTTCTTCTCATCTTCTCACTACGACTACTGAACGGCCGTGATTATGGAATAAATAGACTATTAACAATTGTTCACCATTTGTCGTTTCCAAAATATTTCATTGATACCAAAAATCCAGTTCTCACCCTTTTTAACTTTTTTATAGTCATTACTCACCGGCACGATTAGATTTACTTAACTCTATTTGATAAAAATATTCTTGATAACTCCAAATAATTTGTTAGAGTCATTAAGTAAAATTGCGAAACATCGTTCTTAAAAGATCGTACGATGTTATTTCCCCGGTTATTTCGACATGTTTGTTCTTTGTCATTAATCAAGTGGGAAAGGGCTGTGGGTGTTATTAGAATAAAACATTCGAGTACTAAATAGATTCACAATTAGTAACAAAAGCCTTACGGAACTGGGACTATTGTTCGGGCTTCGGCAAAAAAACAATCCTGTAACCAATAACTAAAAGCTAGTCATCGAAAGTTCTAGTGGGGTTTTCTTTTAAGTGCAAACACATTCTACATGGCGTTCTTACAATAGACCGTGTTGTATTTGAAAGGACCGTATGTTGTTTGAAAAAACACAGCACTGAATGGCGGTAAATGCCCCGCAAAAAAGTTTACAATTCACCAATCCTTCTCGAAATTGAATCAATGTTCCATCGTCGCTCCAGTCTCGCAACAATTCGCAAAATTACCGGCAATACTGTGAACGGGTTGGATTGGATTAACTGAATACCTAGACTAGTATTCTGATTCAGGGATTCAGTCAATAATATCTTTGGGCTGACTGGAGTCTTTAAAAAAATCACCTAAGTTGAAATTAAATCATCTGGAGATGTTTTGCGTTGCAGAATTGGAAGGCAGCTTCATGCGCCTCAAGAAAATTGTATACGCAGAAATCTTATACAACGACAGTACGAGGCTAGTTTTAACTATGCATGCGCAGTTTTGAAAGTGAGTTGCGTTCTCAGAGATCATAACGATTCTGCACATTGTTCATTTTGCTTGCTGTACACGACGCACTGCAAGAGACGCCTATCGGTGGTTAATGGTTATCCCGGGGTGGTTAGCAGTCCCTATGAAAATGAGTTGGCGGGACCGTAGGCAACCCGCACGACCAGAGACAGATAACTGTCTTTTTGTGGACTATGCTTTCGAGTGTTTGAGCGTCTGGGTGTAGGTCCAAACGCCAAATATAGTGGATGTATTTCGACAAACCAAACTACTAAAACGAACTGAACAAAATTGATATTCAGCGCACATCATCAGTTGTAATATGTAGTCATTTACTCCAGTAAGATACGCTCCCTCCCAAACCAAATATCCTCGAAGTCTTGAGGACGAAAATGAATATGTAGTTTATAAACGAAAAAATTGTCAAGAAGCTAAGATTTGCTTTAAAACGGTGTTATTTTAATTATCCAGCATGATCATCGTCGCATAAATTTACAAGCACTCATTATTTATCTCCTCAACAAAGGGGCTTCCTTACAAATTGCTTAGAACAGGAGCAACACAGAAAATACTTTTGAAACTGTTAACATTGCATGGTCCTAGTACAGTTAGATATTTTCCAACAACCAAGGTTATTCGTTAGGTTTGAATTTTGTTCGCGACTATTGCTGGATGGTTGCAACTCATTTTGATAAATTAGCGTACGGTACAGATGTAACGAGGAAATCCATCATACTATTATTCATTTTCCTAATTTTCTTCATTTCCTCTTTGCACGTGCGTGTCTGCAAGCACGCAAGGTTGTTGACAACTTAACAAATATTCTACTTAAAACCGCACACCGCCAGTTTAATACAAAAGCTAACATAATAATGTGCACGCCAGCAGTGAATGGTGAATCGAAACCAAAATATAATGGTATCGAAACTAGTTTCGATCGAAGTTCAAATACCTTGATAACCTTCACAATAAAACAAGGTCAAATCTGACATATAGCTAACCCTATGCAAATAAAGTGTATGGTAAATTTTTGAGAATTCAAACGTCTTTTAGGCCGTTTTTAACGGTAAAAATGTTGGGCATTGGGAGAAACGTCTACCGAGTCGTAACGCCCCCTTGTAGCCGACTCGAGCACTTATCTGAAATTTGCAAAATATTGTTTGCATCTTGACATATTGTTATCTTGGTTTTAAGATATGAAAAAACATATTACTTTCAAGTAATATTTGAAAAACATATTCTATTCTGTCAATTTGAATAATTGGATAATCATTTTCCAGCCACATACACATATAAACTACAACATACATGGGCGCACTGCATCTGGAATACTGCACTTGCATTTTGTCTTTTTATTGCATAACTTATCTAATTTCTAATTGTCCAGATAACACGACAATACATATCTATCTGAACATCGAATACATATGTTATAATATAAGCTGCATATCTTTTTTAAAGAAATATTCCAAACGCGGCTGCACATATGCATACTGTATACTTTAAAACAGGCGCGCAAACCCGCGCACAGGTAATGTTTTTTCACGCCCACCCTACTTGCAAGACTGCGTGGGCTTCTTCCATTCATCAAGAATGCGTAGGAATATGTTACTCAGTCACTGGTTTGAAAACCCATCAAAACACGCGCATTAAAATGCAGATGAATAAGTGCACAGTACATATAAAAAGCAATGCACATTTTAAAAAAATATTACCTTCATTCCGCTGCACACCAGTATCGACGTGAGACCTTTGACAGTGCTCGCTAAATGTGACCCAGATCGGTTATGTATAGAGCTTTATTTCTGATAAACACAACCCATTCAAGGGGAAGCGAAAACGCGGGAATTTCTAATTTGAACATAAACCGCTATAGTTGTACTTTCGATTAGTAGAGCTCAAATTCTAAAGGTGTGGAATACACATCTGCAGCCTAACAACACATTAATTTACGCTGTATATAAGTTTGCATTTCATCTTTGTAAATAAAAATACCTTTTATTGCCACCTCAGTGTTCTTGGAAGGGGCAAGCTCGCCAGACACTGTCAAAACCGAGGAACTCTCACATTAAATATTGCACCCTTCACAGTGCATCGTATAGTTTTTCAAAAAATATGTTAATATTCACCTTTCCAGAATACTTCAGTCTGGCGGCTACGTCACAGACTGGACCGACCGCAATGATATCCCGGCATACTCAGACCATGATGAACGGGATGCAAAGATACATGTGGCTTCCGAAATAAGTCCACTTTGGTTTACTAATATAATTGATATTCAGTTTCGAATTGTGAAGAAATCAAAAAGAAACAGGTTTACTTATATTTGAATATTAAAGCCATGCGTCGCTACTTAGCAATGCCCTAAGATTACCAACCTACGAATTATTATCGTCAGTTAAATGTCAGGTTTTCTTCATGATTGAATCTTAATCTTCGACTGAACATATAGATGGACGAAACGTCATTATTCAAAAGATCATAATTATTCATGCTAAGTCGCTATATGTATACCTTTAAGTAGTGGACGAATTGTCATATTAGTGTTGGGTTTGGAAATTAAATACAAAATAGGTCAAATTCTCCACATGAAGTATGCAATCGTAGCCCGCCACTCCCGCTCAACGAATGGTTACTCGGTGAAATCGTATAATAACTGCGTTCACATAAAACTCCCACTTCGAAGAAAAAAATCAGTTCCAGCGCAGTAGTCTAGACTTTCTAGCGATCCCTTCTTAAAAGAACTCAGTTTTCTGTAATCTCAGTAATCACCACTGATTGTCAAAGTTGAAAAGAACTTTGCCAGGACTTATTCCGGGCGAATTTAGAAAAGACTGAATTCAACACATTTTCCTACCTTGTTCTTAATACTCAGGCCTCGTATCAATGAAACA
>JAOXYC010243789.1:0-10298 GCA_028565715.1 Phoronis pallida
ATTGATTTTTCTAGCATAATGATAGCATTGTCAACCATCCTAGACATACATTCAAAAATGGTTGTCCTGTCCTTTAAGAGACCTTCCTTCCAAACCATCGATGTTATCCGACAGCGTTTCGACTTGATTCTAGTCATTGCTCACTAATAAGTGTCGATAATGAATACTTATTGATCAACATAAATCCTTTTACACAATATATTACCCAACAATTATCTAGAATGTGCACACATAAAACATTCAATTCGCCTAAACAACGGTCACAAACCTGAACAATCTGGCAGAAGAAAAAACATAAAGCGATGTTCCTGTCCGTTCCAGTACCAGTCAGTCTTTGGACCACATTCATACACGCCACCCTCGGGAACAGGAGAACTAAACGCGTAACCACTGTTACAATATGCGCGGCATTCCATATTACCGTCACTGTTTGTTGTGCAAAACCTTAGTCTGCCATTACGTGGGGGAAATATCAGCCTCGACGGATTGCAAGCTGTTAAAACAGAAGCAAGTAATGAGGATACACGTTATGCGTTTGCTGTTTATGTTCATTTGTTATTGTAAACGTTTCTAAACATCAATAAACTAACATTGAAACGGTAAAAGCGTTACTGAAAACAAAATGAACGTGTTAAAAAACTGGTAAATTACTAGAAAGCACGTGAATTGAGATGATATCACAAATAATTTTATTGCAAGTAATGAAGTAAACCGAAGAAGATTATTTAAATTGATCCAAAGAATAAACGTACATGTATCTATTGTTTTTAAAAATAAACCCATACTTGGACATGGGTCCGTGTTACATGTAGATGTTTCAGTATCGTCGCCATCACACTGTTTTCCTCCATTCGCTGGAGAAGGATTGTCGCAATACCTCTTTCTTGACCTTTGACCTCCAGCACACACTTTACTACAATTTCCCCACTCGTTCCAACTACTCCAGACACCATCAACTACAAATACGAGAAATTTACCGGTAACCTATTAACCATTTGTTCACTTCGGTAGTGTAACCTCGATTTTGAACATCATGGTTATAGAACACTCAAAAGAAGATCAGTTAACGTGATTAACAGTTAACTGCACAAATATATGTACGGAGTTTTTGCATATCTATTCATCTTCAACCTGTGTAAAAAAGATCAAAAGTTGCCGAAGCCGGTATTTACGGTTACTTCATAAAATATGCTATAAGCTGTCCCGAACAACAAGATCAAACCCCGTACGAAGAGATGAGAAATTATGAAAATTCATTTGCTTACTTATCTCCAGTTCACAGAACTGTCCAGTGGAGCCCCCTTGACAGGCACACTCATACGCGTCTACAAGACCGATGCAAGTAGCATTGTTCTGACAGTTATTTTCACGACAGTCGTGAAGCGTGCAGTTCTTTCCTGTAATCATTAATTGAAGATTTCAAACTATACACAAACAACGACATGGTGAACGTTTTTTGTATGTCAAATCTACACATCGTCATTGTAGTTGAAATTGAAAACGTATTGTGCTTCATCAAAATGTGTCAGTCACGCGGTAATATAAAGGCAAGCTATAACTGATTTAGGAGAATATCTTGTTGGCAAATGTGACAAGTGATTCACAATTAATGTTTCCACGTATTTCAGGCACTCACTATTCAAGATATAAAAATGCAATGTTCGTTCGCCACCTTTGCCAAGTACGCTGAGAATGTTGAGAATGAACAGGGATGTTGGACAGTATCAACAAGCTTAGTATTCCGTGTGTACTGAAAAAAGATGACCGAAGGTCATTGAAATTGTTTGTACATTTTAAACAAAAATGAAATATCTACCAGTCGATTAACTTCTTAACCGAATCAAAATGTGTTAACGTGATTTAATATCTGTCGCTTTACCCTGATATCCAAGTGTACAGCTACAGTCATAGTCGGTACCATTGTTGAAGCAAGTGCCATTATTCTGACAAGGATGCTGGTCACACGGAGGTGGAGCTACAATATAATTTAGTTCCATTATTCATACTGAGGTACATGTACGACTTTTAAAGGTTAATTCATATCAAGTGAATCAAAATAAAATCCAATATTCATTTACAGAATTAAACTTGACATCCAACTGTTCACGATATTTGGGCTTCAGACATTTGTGATCATCTTCATCTAAGGAGTTTCCCCAATACTTACGTACGTTTGACCAAATTGCCTTCATATAGAATATGTGGTGACAATCTTTAGCTCAACTTATCTTTTTTACAAATCATAATTGTATTAATACCTTTAGAGTTTAAACTTAGAGTATTGTATTTCAACGAAGATACTTACGGGGACACGTCTGATTGTTGCATATTCTTTCTTCATGAACTTGTTCTGAACAGTCACTGCCGCCGTGTGCTGGTGGAGGATTATCACATGACCTATTTCTGGCTTGCTCACCGCCATTACAGGACTGGGAGCATACTGACCAAGCAGACCATGGACCAACACCACCGTTCACTGTGAAATCAGAGTTTTTTTATGACACGCTCCATGTATTAAATCATACATTGATGATCCCTCCTTCCAGTCCCGTGATGTGTCAGTTTTTTAATATCGCTCGTAACCGTTTCTCATTTCATCTATCAAAAGTTCGACCCAAAGTTCGAACGACTCATCATCGCCATTTTCCTATCAAAGTCGCAGCCATAAAAGTTCAATTCAAAATTCAAATTCTCGGAACACTTATTTGTGCATCATAATAATAATTTAATAAAAAGTAATGGCCGCATAATGGGTACAGTATTTGGAGATAAAAGCATTTTATTTATCAAAAAAAACTGGGTACATGAAAAATTTGAAAATACCTGGACATGGGTGTTGGTTGCATTCCTCTTTCTCTACCGTACTTCCGTTACAGCTTAGACCGCCATAAGCCGGTTTTGGATTATCACATGCGCGTGTCCTGTTTCTACTTCCCGTTCCACATTTGCGGGTGCATGACGACCATGTTGACCAGTCACTCAAGTTACCATTGACTTAAAATACAACGTTGACGATTCTTTAATCTAAATGAAATAGGTACACTGTACTCGATAAAAATTGCTATGTCATTTTGAATATTTGTTCCACAAAAGTCTTGGTTACAGGTTTTGCAGCGCTATAAAATGTTCTTTTTGTCAAACTGTATTCCGCTGGTTATGTTGGTTCCAATATTAATGGAGTGGGATAATTTTATTTTTAAGGATGATAGACAATGTTTAATACCTGGACATCCTTGGGTATTGCATGTTTCGTTGTTGTAGCCCATCCCTTCACAATCCCTTCCCTCGTGATCTGGGGCAGGGTTGGTACATGACCTATTTCTGTGACGTATACCAGATCCACACGAGACTGTACACTCATCGAACGTTCCCCACGTACTCCAGCCTCCATGAACTATATGAGAAGAAAAAAGTGCAAGACTAATAACATATTGTAAAGGTCGATGATCCCTCGGTTTTCCTTTCACGCTACTCGGATAACACCCTAGCTGATTCAACATACAACATCTCAAAATACGGGAATTTACAGTATTTTTTAGAAAAAGCACATAACATATTGATATAAGCAAATTAGTGCAAGCAGAGTTCGTGATTTTAACCACTTTTGTTTACGATAAGATATAGTGCCAAACTACACAAAGAACACACAGTCAATTTAATTGTTTTTAAAAATTTAAATTAACATTAAAATGCTTAAAAGGAAATGAAATTTAGGACCACCCACTGTTTGCAGTCGTATAATGTGTTTGATACTATTTGTGTTAGTGAAGAGAAAATTGAGAATATGAAAGTCACCTCGTTGATATTGGCATCGATCACCAATAAACTCGTCTGGACAAGTACAGTTATAACCATAGTTATACCCCGTACAGTTCCCTCCGTTCTTGCATTCATTGAAGGCACAGTCGAATAGAGTGCAATTCTCCCCTATAAGAAAACAGTATATACATTTACAGCTTTCGGTATCAGTTAACAGTTACAGGCACGAACGGTGAAAATCACCCTGAAGGATTTCAATTGAAGGTAATTAAACTCGACTATCACTGACCTTTTTGAGTATCTAAATTTCTTAAATGATCAGGAATGTATCTATTTTTCAAAATGTGGTTTGCTTTAAAGAAAGGGATATTTTTATATGTCTCCTCAGGTTGAAGCACTGGGAATCTGAAGCCAAAATTCGGGTAGGGTAGTCGCCTTACCTGTATAACCGGGTTTACAAACACATGTGTACGAGTTGCTACCGTCTACACATGTACCGTTGTTCTGACAAGGCGATGATTTACAGTCGTCGATTTCTGTAACAAAAAATGTGAACATATACATCATACATGTAAGAGAACTTTCAATTAATGAATTGCTCCCAAATAGCGATTTCGAAACAAAGATAGGAAAAATATCAAAGCGGGAAAATGTGGATAATTCAAGATGGCATTTTCATGAATTAAGACTTACCTATGCATTGTGTGACATTTGTTGCTCCTTCGGCAAGTGAACTTGTTCCTAATGGACACTCTGTACACACAAACTGTGCTGGACTATCCTGGTACTGGCCAACTGGACATTTAGTGCAGTGTGAATCCACGGTGTGGTCAACATAGAACCCAGGAGGACAAGACACTGAAAACATTGCATAAAAAATAATTGAAATTCATGCTCCACGTATATGTTTTCTGACACAAAATCAGGCTAGAATCTTGCATTCCTGACCATAGATTATTCGAAATCGTTCCTAACTATAGTCATGAACTTTCAGGACCGATATTGGCGATATAGACGACGGGTTGCAAAACTACATATTATTCACTTACTAAAAAGATGTCTGATTTCTGATTGATTCGCTTAAAGCATCGGACAGTCGAGACTGTTGGTAATTCATTTGGACCAACGCAGAGACAGTAACTTTAAGGAATTACAACCCGCGTTTGCTGCTTCTTGAGCTAGCGGATTTTGAACAATCTCGAAAATGTTTAGCATCTCTTTGAGTAGCTGATTTATGGATAGAGAGGGCAACTTCTACGATTTCGTGCTGTGGTTTGATGTTTCAATGGCCTCCAAATACTTGATAGTTACTTACCGCAGTGAAGCCCTGATGCAAAATGGCGGTCATCACAATCCAACTCGGCCGGTTCAATCTCCAGAGGGTTTTCACTTAGTGTGAGATTGAACATTTCCTCCATTGGAAAGGCAGTTTCATTTTGAATATCATTAGAAATTTCCGTGATCACTTCCACCAATGTGTTGTACGCCTCTTCTGATGAACTATTAACGGTGACAGGTTGGTTAATCGTGAACTTTATTTTTATTTCCTCGGTGTTGCTGGTCGATCTTCGTCGTCTCAAAACAATTGTTTTGCCCTAAAATGTTTAAAATCCATCAGATCTGTTAAATCAATTGAATGCTTGCTTACCTCGAAAGAAATCAACACGTTAATGAGAAAATTATCGACTTTAACAAAAAAGTTGTTAATCCTTGACCAGCAAGATTCTGGTAAATGTATTAATCTACATTCATGAATGCTTGTGTGCTCTCCTTCATGTATACAGTATATTTTTTAGTGAATTGAATAATCAGAAAATATTTCAAGTTTCAGAGTGAACATAGAATTTACTCACGTTGTTGAACTTAATTTCTGATGTGTCTCGCTTTCTACGAGATTTTGGTCCGCACGTGACCAGAACGTTCTCAACAGTGCAATTGTTCTTCGGATCAGAGCATATTGTACCAATTGTGGCCTTTAGAAATCCAACAAACTTTTCTTTTATTTCTGTCTGTGTAGACTCACTTGAACAGGAACCACTGTAGTACAATGTTATGGGGAGTTTAAAGTTTCCTGGAATCAGTTGCCCTGTAAAAGGAAAAGAGTGTTGTTGATATTATTTCAAATTTGTATGCATGTGTCATTCTTCTACAGACTAGATCCGTCAAATGCCTTCAATGAACTGCAAACTTGCCAAGAATTGATTTACCCGAAGAAGAATTGATGTATCTGGTTGTCTGAATTCAATTTTGCAAAAATATCACTCCCTGAACTGGTGTATACATGTTGGAACTTGAGCAATTCCACAAGGGAGTAAAACAAGTTTACCCCCTCATTTTCTACATGAAATATCGGGGTTGTTGTATTAAGGGGCAGTCAATCACTACTTACTAACGCAGTCCGGAATATTAGTTTGAGTCCACTCCCCTCCGTCACATATGAAAAGTCCAGTATGGCGGTATGGAATGTCGTAGCCGTTCTGACACATCATGGAACACGTTCGAAGTGTTAACATTTGACTGCATGGTAACGCACCATTTTTTGGAGCATTCAAAGTAGGACAATCTTTCACTGAAAAATACAGAAACTTGAGCTTAGATGAATTTACAAAGGAGGTCAAACAAATTACAATTGCATTCAAATCCATAACATCATGTTGATTCAATGTTGGTACTTACCAGAAACATCGATGACAAATGAGCATGCGCTTTGTCTACCCAGTTCAAGGTCTGTGCCAGTGCAGGTAACATAATGTTTGCCTAATCCCAACGTTACAATATCGTCCTGGTATTGAGGACAAACTGCTGGCAGTTCAACTCCCTTGGCACTGATGAAGGCGGGTTTTGGGATGTTTACTTCAGTTGTCACTTCTGTCGTGGTAACATTTATGTCAGATGAGCAATTCCAAACAGTTGGTGGTTCGTCAACTACAAGAATTCGTGAATATATAGAAGAGCTAAAGTGATGCAAAACAAAGAAAGTTGATTTTCTCCACATTAGAATAAAGAAAATATTTTGCCTATTAGCTTAGCGGTTCAACAACTAATAGTATTGCCCGATAAGTACATATAGCCTGACAAATGATTGGTAGCTTGTAATCTCTCAGGGTAAACGTCTATGTATATGTCAAATGATAAGTCAAAGTTAATTCCACCAAAGTCATCAACTCATAGGTGCAGAAGCCCTATATATTCATTATCGAAATGTGGAAATAAGTCAACAAAACTTTTTCCGAATTTAGATAGATGAGTGCATCTACATGCAAATGATTAATTTCACCTTCGCCATCATACAATAGTCTTTGATACTTACGCCAACAGTCTGGAGCATCTCCTGTCCAATTCCCGTTTGCGTCACACGTGTATTTCGATTTGTCTCGCTGACTTCGTGGAATGGCGTAGCCATCGTGGCAAGAATATGTGCAGACGTTGCCGTACGTATCACCGGTGCAATTAACGTCACCATGTTCGATATCGGTTAAACTACCAAGGCACTTCACAACTAAAAATATGACTGAATGTTGTGAATCACACCTAAGTGTAATAAAACTCGATAGTATGTGTTGCTGCACGAGGTTGCTAACTAAATATCATTTTTACCACTTGCAAATCAGTTCTTAGTCACAGCAATGTCGATATTGAACTAATTACTGTTAACTGTCTAACTTTATGTTGTTCGAAGTTAATTTATCATGATTTGAATTTCGATATGAAGGTGCAATATAGGTCCACATTCTTTTGCATGGAATCTATCCATGTTCAGTAAAGAAACTAACCTGTGCATCCAATATCACCACTCCATTGCCCGTTAGTACAATTGACAGGGTTTGGCCCAATCCTATTGTAACCTTGGTTACAATCATAGAAGCATTGACTTCCAGTGACGTCATCACATTCGGCGAGCCTTCCGTTTGCTGGACTCTGTTTTGCCGAACACGTGCTCACTAAGAAGAGTGATATGCATGTCATGAAAAACCTTATACCTCTTGATTGCTAGGAAATATTGGTGATGACTGTGAATCACTGTTTGTTCTAGCGTTCAAGAAAAAAGGCGTTATCATCGAATTAAATCCGTTAACTTGCAAATGATTGGCACAACCCGGACTTCCGTAGATATGCAAGTACCTTCAGCACGGCACCATACTTTACTATGCTCCACAGGGAATTGTAATGACGTACAACTGAACAGTTTTACAGCCTGGTACAGTAATGTTTGAATCGCTTTAGAAAATGTCATAGATAAAACGTTTCATGCATTTTTAAAACTACTATTATTATTATCACATGGTCTGTACTTTTAATGACAGAATAACAATGTTATACTACTCACAGGTGACGGATATTGTGTATCTGCAAACACTATGTGTTTGGACTTCAACATCAGACCCAGTACAAAGTACCTCGTGAGTTCCCAAACCAAGAGTCACATCAGTTGTCGGAAAAAAATTACAAACGGCTTCTATGACAGCTGAATTCTCTGCTCTTTTAAAGCTTGGAATCTGAAGATTCACGTCTACTCTGGTATCTTCGGTAAGAATTTCATAATTCGACGGACACCCAGTCATCATTGGTGGTTCATCAACTGAAAGAGTAAAACGTGTCGCTATTAGCACTTTGAACATTCAAAATTTGGAAATAAATAAATGATGAAAACAGTCCAAACTAAGATACCGAATACCGGATCCGCTTAGAATACAAACTAAAGATAGTTATAACGAAATAATAAAGTAAAAATCAGTCAACGGTAACTTTTTAACTGAAATAAATAACAACTATTACAATGTACATACTTTACACAATAACAATTCTAGTTGTTACCTACCCCAACATTCAGGCTTTGTTTCAGGCTCCCATTTACTCTCACCGTTGCAGGTAAGTATACGGCTCTCGCTGAGACTTGCAGGAATTTTGTAGCCATCGTCACATTGGTACTCGCAATTTGATCCATAAGATTTCTTAGAGCAGTTGGTGCCTCCGTAAGCGATTTGTGGCGGATTCACACACATAGTGACTTGAATTGTAAACAAGAAATATGAATTATCGGCTGTCCCATGTATTAAAAGATTCGCCTCTATCATAACAATGCCTCACTCCCGAGTTATTTCAAGTTTAAAAATAACAAATGATGATAAGTTGGCATCTGCTCAACACATCCGGGTAACTCGAGTTTGTTTCCCTTCTCCACTAGACAAAAGAGCGTATGTCGGGAGTGAGGTATTGCAGTGTAGGCCATGTCAATGACGGTTTTGGTTGGTTCGATCCAGAACAGCACCCAGAGGACGATGGAATATGCAATCAATATGGGATTTGTTAAATCATTGATACATACTACATGCATACAAAATCTGTGCTAACATGAAAAATACTTACTATTACATTGTGGCACCACGTTCCACTGTCCATTTTCACCACACACTGCCAGAGTGACAGTCGTCGGAGTATAGCCTTCGTTACACGTGTACGTGCAGGTTGATTGGTAGACGCTTTCACACGTGTCGTTAATGTTACCGTTCTTTGGTGGCACTAATGGCTGGCACGAGATATCTGTTGAAAAATAACATCTGATTTACTTTGACACATTTAGATCTTCATCTTTTGAAGTCATTCTAAAAATCAAAACAAAGCTTAAGGATTTTTAGAGTGGACAATAACTTGTTTATTTAAATCTAAAAGTTGCATCCAAAGTGTGTTCATTGCCTTCTATTAACTTTTACAATTATTGAATAGCACTCAGTTCTATTCAAGTTTAAAAACTCACATTTGACCGTGACACCATAAGAGCAACTAGATGACCGTCCGAGTTCTGTATCAGTCGCACTGCAGCTTACTCTCGTCTCTCCTTCATTGAGCGTTACCGTGTTACCATGGGAACATTGTACCGGAAGTTGTTGTCCTCTAGCCTGAATGATTGGTCGTGGGATGTCGACGGGAACAGGCAGTGAGCCCGTTTTCACTTCAATGTCATTTGGACAGTGGGTGACTGTGGGGTTAACATCAGCTAAAAATAAATAATAATTACGGAGAATTTAATCAGAAGCTATTTGCTGATATATCATGTGGAAGGCAGATTTTTGGAAGATTTTTTTAAAAATGTATACGGTAACGAAAGTCAATATATGGCAAGTTATCGTCCACTATTTAAGCGTTAACGTAAAAAGTAGCGGCATGTTGTATTCGATAAACTGATGGCTCTAACTGGGACCATGACTTGCGGTACAACTGACTTTCTTTCTCCTGTTTAATGTGGGCTTAATCGTTCCAATCTTTCTTTTGAGTTTGAGATTGTCGATTATAACAATTATGCAAAACTTGTCTTAATTATTTTGCAACGTTTTGAATACAAACAAACATCATGACAATACCAATAAAAAAAGGAAAGTAGATATATCGTATGTTTCAACATCGAAATGGAGACCTCACGGCACATTTACAATCAGGGGTATCGCTTTCCTCACTGTCCATATAGTAGTTGGGTCATATCCACCACTTCCGTGACCGTGGAGAGCTTAAGTTGTTTTCTCGATGGATTTGACATCCTTAAA
>JAOXYC010243900.1:0-10295 GCA_028565715.1 Phoronis pallida
TATTTTACTAACTTGTAAATAATTATGTTGAGATTTATTGATCAACTCGCCTCCTAAATAAGAAACTGAATTTTAATCTCTGGAAGAATACTATTCCCATGGAGTAAAGATTAGTCAAAAACATCTACGCAGCAATAGAAAATTTAAACAATTTTACTGTTTTGTTTTTACTTTAATGATATCCTGTTGAACTGTTTAAAAGAACTCTGAAAATTTACATTTTATTTCCTGTTCTGATTTTAGTATTTCTATTGATAAGTTGCACAAATCAAATATTACTAAAAGTAAATAAGCAATATGATCAAATTTAAAAGTTTATAATAAGCATGCTGTATGTTTCCTATAGGTTGGTGATATTGTCGACTGTCGTGACCCGACAATGGGTGCCTGGTTTGAAGCCAGAGTCATACAGATCGCGCTGGCGTCCCAAGAAGACACCAAGGAAGATACTAAAACCGATACTGACATCAATAAAAACACTGAAAAACCTGAAATAAATAACAAGGAAAATGAAGAAACTATGAATAACAATAACACAAAGCAATCGGAAGATCCGGCTGATGCAAACAAAGACACCGAGCAGTTGGATGATTCGGAAACTAAAAAGGAAGAAATCTCAGAATCTGAACGCTCGGAGATTCCAGTGGCCAATGGAGTTGAGGTGCCGGCGTGTAAGGGTTTGACCAACGGCCACTCAGAGGAGGTGTTATCACCGGATGAGGGTGTTGAAGAGGACGAGTTTGTGTATCATGTCAAATATGAAGGGTAGGTTGGGTTTAAAGTGATTGAAACAGATTTTTAAAAGTTCTTCCATTCATTTAGATGGTGACTAAAAAATGTGCCACAGTGATCTGTTTTGGTTGTTTCAATTATTGACTGGACAATATGTTTTGTGTATTAAGTTTTTGATCATACCTGTCAATCAAGAGTACTTTTAACATTGTTCAATACTCAACATCCGACTTAAGTCACTCTAGCGAAAGGAGACGCGAATGCGCAGAAAGTCGTCTGTTTATGTGGACAACGTCCAAGGGTAGGTACCTTGTGGAATGATATTTCTTTCAACCACGGATACTTCGCCAAGTTCTTCAACTTCCCGATGTCGACATATACACCTATTGGCACAACAGTGGTAGTTGGTTTGCATTGAGACACGTGGATTTCTCAGAATTCGATGCCAAATTAACCGCCGTAAAAACTCCCTTTACTTTCAATCATACAATTCAGAGGGCGCTATTTTTGTCCACATTGCCATCCTGTCACGTGTGAACGCGCATTCGCATCTCCTTTCGCTAGAGTGAATTAAGTCGAATGTTGAGTATTGTGGTGGGTTTTAATTATTGAAACTGTAGTTGGGATCATTTTGACTTTCCGCTTTTTGCTAATTTAGACCCAAGCTTATTCTTTGCTTATGCAGCACTTTTTAAATTTTGGCTATTAGGCTTCAGATCTGTTAACTCTGAACTCAACTCCCTTATATGGCATATTACCATGATGGCAATTTATCATTTTAAGTCAAAACACAATACCACCTAGCCTGGTACTCATGCATACGCCTGGTGGAGGAAGTAGAATAAGATGGTGTCAAATCCCCGGGGTCAAATCATAGATAGTTCCATTAATAGCTGCTATTTTTACCACTATGTTTCCGCTAGGCACACTGGTGTATTTTCGGTAGTTTGACCTTGCCTGAACTAGGCACACTGCATCTATAGGCAAATTCATTGTCTGCTTCTTTGCCCTGCTTAACCCACAAAAAATATGTACCCTGTTTCCTGATTGGCTTTCGTTAGTAGGTACGAAGAGGATGATCCAGAGAAGCTACGTTCCCGTAATGTTCGACCTCGATGTTGTAAAATTATTCCATTCAAGAATGTTCAAGTTGGTAAGTTTGATAAATTTTAACTATTGTCTGTGATTGAATTGGTCTTTTGAAGATTAAAGTCATGCAGGGGAGCATGGGAATTGCTCTACCACCTGCCAAGTTGTATACACATTTTCTGCCACATTGCTAATGAAGGTTACCGCCACTAAAAAAATGTTCTGTTTTGAATATTCTGCACCAAGATTTGAATCTATTAAAATCGGTAGCCATTACCGGAAACATAATAGGGTTGATAAAATGGTTTAAAAGACGCAACCTGGTATAAAAGCATTATATAATTTTGCTGAGTAAAATCCCATACAGTTTCGCCACATGGCTTGTTCACTGGACCAGTGAACAAGCCTTGCAGGGAAACTGCATTTGATTTTACTCTGCAAATATATTAGATTTGAATCTTATTTTTTTTTGTGACATACTTACTTTACCCAGTAGCAAAGAATCAAGAGGGGAGAGGAGCTTCAGATAATTTAATAAGACTACAAGAAAACTTTCTACATTTGCCAGAAGACTCCCTTCATACTTCAGTAGAAATCTTGCCTTGACCTGGGTGACGCGATCGACCACATCACCCACGCAAGAAAATAATTTGTCCTCACTGCGAAAACATTCAAACAAATTGTAGATTCAAATAAGCGTGGCACACATCTTATGTCTATAGATAAGCTTTGATATCTATAAAA
This sequence comes from Phoronis pallida, assembly GCA_028565715.1. Lineage (NCBI taxonomy): Eukaryota > Metazoa > Phoronida > Phoronidae > Phoronis > Phoronis pallida. The sequence continues at coordinate 2,566 of JAOXYC010243900.1, forward strand.
CTGCTATTGAACACGATTTTGATTTGGGTTTTGTTTCCGTACGCGGAAGCCAGTGACCCGCTGAGTTAAGAAGAGTGCCTCTGTTCCGCGAAAGGTTTCTACTAACCAAATAGCCTCGAAGCCTTGAGGACGAATATGGACGTTCTATGATAAAATTTCCTCTAAAAGTAAATATCACAAATTTGTTAATGAATTATGAAAATCATTGTTCATTTTGTGCTGTATTTCAGGGGATCGAGTCATGGTAAATTACAACTATGATGAGCCTCTAGCCCGGGGGTACTGGTATGATGCTGTTATTACTGATAAGAGAGACACACGCACAATTAAGGAGTTGTTTGCAACAGTATTCTTAGGGTGAGTTCATCATGAATTTAGATATTGAAACTTGAAATACTCAAAAAAAATGTATATGACTCAGATACACAGTTCACAAAACTGAAAGTTTAGCATTTGACTGAATGATAGAGAGCATCATGAGTGTCGAGCCCAAGTTGCATGATGATTCTTTTTATTTTATGCCAAATGTGAATGTATCTATTTTTAATGCACATGAGACCAGTTTCGAAGAGAAGCGTTGTGATTGGAAAAGATGTAATATGATGAAGATAATGAGTCATCCAGGTACATAGTCAAAGATAACTAATTAAAAGTTTATGAATCTGTTGTACTGACTGGACTCACCGAGTAAAATATCTTTCCCGACGTTGCGGACACGACTGTGTCCTTTGACTAGGGTTTGCGTAGTGAAATTGGCGGGGAAACGGGAGTGACGTCACTGTTGAGCTGTCAGCTGAGAGTGACCTGACAATGTACAAATCCTTGATAGAGAACATCACTGGTTTGAAAGAGGAGTGAAGGAAGCCATCTGGGTGGCTGCACATAATCCCTCAACAAACAAGGAGGAGTTAGATTTAGACTTTCTAATTCCTGGACCAGGATTGTACATAGAATCTCAAATCCCAACATCGGAGGTCACTCTCAGCCGACAGCTCAACAGTGACGTCACTCCCATTTCCCGCCAATTTCACTACGCAAAGCCTAGTCAAAGGACACAGCCGTGTCCGCAACTCGGTGAGTCCAGTCTAACAGATTCAAAAACTTTACTTATCATTGGAAAAGATGGTTATCACCTTTTCCCAATGTTAAATAGTTACCTGACTCCTTAAATCTCCATATAATCGTTAGATGTATGGTCAACTTAAAACATAACATCTGGACTTTCATATTATGCATTTATTTAATAAACTGCTAATTGAAATAAAACATGTTTTGCAAGTGTCTAATCATTATTCATTCATTTAATTCACGATTTGTTTTATTTCAGGGCTGACCTGATGCCCCTTAAAGACTGCAAGTTGGTGTTTATCTACGAGGTGTACGCAATTGAGAAAGCAGGCACACAGAAAAATATTGAGAGCCATACAGAGGAACTACCTAAAATAAGTAAGGGTTTTTAAAACTTTATAATAAATTGAGACCATGGTTCGATTCCTGGTTCAGAGTTCTGAATAATTCACTCTTTCAAATTTACCTGGTTGTACATAATAATTATAGACTTTTGCTTGTGTGTTAATATGAGGAAGGTTATTTGACCGAAACTTAAAACAGATGAAGTATTTTAACGAGGCTTCAGCATTATGTACTTGTTAAAAGCGATAGTTGGGACACCCGAGGGCAGAGTTAAATGTAATTACTTTGTTTGCTTGTTCGTCATGGTGGAAAATTCATGATCTTCACTTTGATTGGGGTAAAAATATATACTGGCTATTGATAACGCTATTATGCGTTAAGATTCAGACAGAATTAGAACGGGCTGGATAGCTCAGTTGGTAGAGCATCTGACCGGCAATAAGGGCGACCTGGGTTTGATTCCCAGTTCAGTTCGGATTTTTTCTGTCTTTTCAAATTCATTGATTTAATTGTTGATATATCGAAATATCAATATTAATTATTGATCAGACTTTGTTCATATGCAGTTGCTAGTTGAATTAGGTGACCTTGACCTATTTTCAATGACCTTCCTTTTAAATTTCAGGACCTACAAAACCAGAGTGTGACCACTGTCTGGACAACGAGAAAAAGAAATGTAAAGAGTGCGGATGTCATAAGTGTGGCGGTAAACATAATCCGGAGAAGATGATTATGTGCGACGAGTGTGATTTGGCCTACCATCTTGCGTGTCTTGACCCTCCATTGGAGACTGTTCCTGATGTTGAGGAGTGGTAAGCGATAACTACACTTTTTTTTAGTCTACACTTTGAAAAAAAATTGATGATTTTTATAGTTTGTCCATAAAATTTGACCTGGTTCTCTGGACTGAGTGAGATGTTATGTTGACTTTGGAATAGAAACAGTAACCACTTTGTTTGGAAACAATTATGATTCCAATTTCAGACATCTTGATTATTTGCAATGAATTAAAAAGGGTATGGTGGACTGAATTAAAGATTTTCCCCATAGTGTATTTTAAAACTGTTATCCAGCCTTATGAGGTGTCAAGAGATTTTCTCCACAAACCCAATTTCTTTGCTTAAAAAAAACACGGCATGGCGATTGAGATTGATATTTTTTTTACCATGAATTGTACATTGGTTATGATGAACATTTAAATAAAAAGTTATTCTTACAATGAATAGGAAGTAATACAATCTTTTATTAGATAAGATTTGAAAAAGCATCGAACGAAGCTTTGGCGAGTTCTATGATTTTTAAAAATTTGAATCCAATAAAAGGTTCTTTTATTTCCAATGAATTTGAGCATCATTTTTTCATAACATCGCCAATTTGCGAAAAATGTGGAGTTTTGAGATACGTGGCAATAAGACAATGCAGCGGCTAATATCACTATAAAGTTACGTGAAAGTGTTACGTGATCGAATCCATAAATTCTTTCCAGGTATTGTCCATTATGCAAGACAGATACTTCTGCAATTGTGAAAGCTGGAGAAAAGTTAAAAGGAAGTAAGAAAAAGTCGAAAATGGCTTCCAATGTCAACCAGACAAGTAGAGATTGGGGAAAAGTAAGAAATTAATGATCATTATAACTTTTGCTAATCGCAGCCCATGGCTGAAGTTGATACAAAACGATTTGTGGTGTTAATTTATTATTACCATCCATGGGGATCTGTATACTGTCAAAAACTCAAAAATTGGGGAAATTGATGTCAGAAAAATAAAAGAACTTTGTTTTCTCGGATATTGGCCTTTAGCTTGAACTCAAATTATTGATTGTAGGTTCAATGTTTTATGAAGCCTATTACCAACATTTATAATCACCTTTATTTTGAATGTAATGGAGCTGATTCCAGCTAGCAACCATTCAGCAATTACCCATGAAAAACTTTGTCAAGTTTTGCCTAAATCAAATGAATCCATGAAATCACATTTGCTTTTACTCTACAGCCCACGGTTAGCTAAGACGTGATGGGTTATGTAATCGAATTAGACAGGGAACTGATACAATCAGTACACAGTGTAAGCTGTTTATCACTGCCCTAATCCCATCATAAAACTGTAACTGCACTAGTCCAAGACCTTATCTGTAATTACATGGGGTGGTTAAATAAACAACTTTATAAGCCTGTCCCAGGTAAGGTTATATAACCTGTTAACGCATGACTTTATCATGTGGCAAAAGCTTTTAAGCTGACATGTTTTAATCGTTACAGGGCATGGCCTGTGCTGGGCGTACAAAGATGTGCACAATAGTTCCACCAAATCATTTCGGACCAATCCCGGGTATAGAGGTGGGTGCCATGTGGAAGTTCCGTGTACAAGCGAGTGAGTCGGGCGTACATCGCCCTCATGTGGCAGGAATCCATGGGCGTGAGGACGAGGGTGCTTACTCCATCGTACTGTCTGGAGGTTATGAAGACGATGTGGTATGAACCTATGATGGTTTTAGATTGAGTACTTTCAAATAACTTTTTAGAAAAAGTATTTCTAGTTGATGAATGTAAGAATGTGATTGTTTATTCATGGACTTTGTATTTTTCTATCATGGACCTTGAGTATTTTTCTAATAATTTTAAAAAATTGCAATTAAAAAATCTTAGAACATAGAAAATTTCTGCTTGGCGTATTGGCAATACACTCTTGTTTGTTTTGAGAACATTAATTGACCACTTTATCTTATCTTTTAGGATGATGGTGATGCATTTACGTATACTGGTAGCGGAGGTCGTGACCTCTCTGGAAATAAGCGCACAGCTGAGCAGTCATGTGACCAGACTCTAACACGAATGAACAAGTACGTTGCTTTGTTTAATATGTCTTTTAGAAGGTCTACTCATGTACTGAATATTTGTTGACAAGGTTTTTGAAATTTACACTTTTTTAGGACAAAAAGCTCAAATTTACCCCTTTACCGATTTTTTTGAATTTTTTTACTATGATGCAGGTTAATTATATTCATCAAAGGACTCATACACAAAATTTCTAGTTGATTTGAATTTTGACCCCAGATCCTCACCAACGAGGGGACGGTATCTTTAAATACAATAACTAGTTTAGCATTACCATTTGCTAGCATTACTGATAGCTAGTGCCACCTGTTGTCATATTAGTTTAACTGCAATCTCACAATGCTGTATTGTATTGTTCTTGAGTTCGAGCTTGTTCAAAAAACAAGATTTTCTGAATCCTGTTGCTTCAACACTTTGAATCTAACATAATCAGTTATATCACGATTCGCTGGTCACCACCGTTCCACATCGGAATTGACACTAATGCGTTTTAGCCAATCAGAGATAATTGTTATTGGTCATGTTTAAATTCCGCAGAGCTCTAGCTAAGAACTGTAGTGCTGGCCTGGACAACAAGAAAGGTGCTGAAGCCAAGGACTGGAAGGCTGGTAAACCTGTCCGGGTCATCCGGAACTGTAAGGGACGTAAACATTCCAAATATGCACCCGAAGAAGGCAATAGATATGATGGCATTTATAAGGTAAAGAGCGATTTGTTATGATATTGTAGCCAGAATAATTTATGTCAATAGGGATTTATTTTCCAATAAAACATTCTCAGCCGTTACATGAGGTTTCACATTTTAAAAAATTCATAAACCGGCCAGGAATCGAACCCGAGTCTCCTATTTTCATGATAGTTGTGCTTAAACCTCCGCACCAGGGGGTCCTGGTAATGTCTGTGCTAATTTTAATAAGCAAATTAGTGGCACTCTCCATGCGCCTTTTCCCATAAGGATTTGTCAATTTCTGCCAGTAAAAGCATACATTATTTGTATTCTTATTCACCATTGAATGTTGGTCAAACCTGTTGAATTATACAGTCCGGTAATTGTAAAGTCAGTATCCATATGCATTCAGAAATAAGTTTGTTCGTATCTTTCGAAAACAAACACACCTGAAAACATTATGGTGTTTACAGAAGTTCTGGTATGTTAGAAAAGCTTGAACTTAATAATTTGCATATTTTCAACCCACTATTTTCTTTCATCGCCTAGTTTTAACAATGCTTATTGGAAAATTGAATCTGCCCACAAATTAAAGAAAACTTGCATTGGGATCTACCATTTCTTACTTCTTCATTTAGTTTTGGAACTTGTTTTGTGTTCCAGATTGCAAAATACTGGCCTGACAAAGGTAAATCTGGATTCATTGTCTGGCGCTACATGTTAAAACGTGATGACCCCACACCAGCACCATGGACTAAGGCAGGAAAGAAACGCATTGCTGAGTTGGGTCTTACTATGGTGGTAAGCTAAGTTGAGAATCCTACCAAACGTTTTTGAGTACTTTGAGCAATGAGGGTATTGTCTTTAGTTGCCAAAGATTCCAAATTTTGCTTTTAATCTGTTAGCTTTAACTCTTTCCTTGCCCATTAAATGGCAGCGAAATCATCTGAAAAAGGATGCAGGTGTACAGTGGAAGACCAGAAATCCTTTCATGGTAATTCACTAACCTTGTCTGAAAGTTGAATTCCAAGTTTGAAGCGTTCACAATTCATATGAAAACATAGTCGAGAGAAGTCAGTTTATATTTCAAATTTCACTCGAATTCCTTCAAAATCGTCAAAAAATCACCGATTTGACATACTGCCAACCTTATCGTGTTATGAATAATTAGGAATCTGTTCCAGCAACCATTTTGAAAAATATATAATAATCAAGTATCGCAATGGATTAATAATCTCTATTATTCTCATTTTGTTGTTGTTTATTCCCCAGTACCCTGAAGGTTACCTGGAGTCACAGAAAGAGAAGGAGGAGGCAGCAGCAGAGAAGGGTAAAGGCAAGAAACGCAAGGTTATGGACAGTGGTAGGTGGTACATGGTTAAATATTTTAAAGATACTGTCTCCTCGTTGGTGAGGATCTGGGGTCAAAATTCTAATCAACTAGAAATGTTGTGTACGAGTCCTTTGACAAATATAATTGACCTGCATTTGAGTAAAACAATTAAAAAATATGTAAGGGGTGATTTGAGAGCTTTTTATCCTAAAAAGTCTAACTCTGTCTTAAGACAGGGTTAGATGACAAAAAGCTCCCAAAAGCCCCTTTACATATTTTTTTGAATTTGTTTACCAAGATGCAAGTTATTTATGTTCATCAAAGGAATCCTACATAAAATTTCTAGTTGGTTTAAATTTTGATGCCAGATCCTCACCAACGAGACAGTATCTTTAAACGATAACTCAATTTGTAGTGACTGTACACATCCGGGTAAGCCCAATGCCTATTTTGTTAAAATCTCAGTTTTTGGCTGGTTCATAATAATTGCCTTGGGGTGTATCAGCTCATCCAAGTTTCCTTTTTAGGGGGGGGGTTCCCGCGGGCTTACACCTTGGTGTGTAAGGTACTTTGTATTTTTTGCGCTATAAAAAGATAACAATTGGACAAAGAATAGCAAAAACCAATTGAACACGTAAAACAGACTAAATCATATTTATTACTGATATTTAAGTAAGCCACGAGTGACGAGACTTCCCATTGATCTTTTAATCTAGCTGTGGGGGAATAAAGCATTTCCTGTTCCTAGCCTAACTTATAACAAAGTGAAAGTTTGTGTTTGATTTGGGATGTAATTGGAGTAATCTGTTGTATGCCAGATAAACATTATACATATCCCATTTTAGATTCTTCCCCGGGATCATCGCCAGAGAAAAAGAAGAAGGCATCAACGTACAAGGTGGCAGATGACATTAAGAAACTCATCAAAGAAGACGAAGTTAATAGCAAAGTCTGGAAAGAGGCAATCGCTTCTACCAAAGAGGGCGGAAAAGTAAGTTTATTAATATTATCAATATGGAAAGACAATAAATTGAGTTTTCAGAAATGTTAAATTATTTCATGATTTTAAATTTGGAAGTTACCTGAACTGTATTTCATATTTTTTCAGGTATTTCTTGAGAAAGTTGAAGAGCTGTTCTTGTGTATCTGTTGTCAAGATCTGGCTTTTACTCCCATTACAACAACATGTCTTCACAACATTTGCAAGGTATGCTAAAAATAGCTCATTACCAGAAAATATGATTTCTGCATTGCCATGTTACATCACAAGATGTTGTGGCTGGCAGTCAGGTGTTTTTCAAAGTGACAATTGAGCTAAACTTTAAAGGGGGTATAATTGCTGGTTTTCATCGATTTTCAACAATAACATCTGCTTGCATCAATGCGAACAGTCACTGGAAACAAATAATTTTGAAATTTATACTTTGTTTACAATTTGGTAAAATTTGCAATTGTTTTGAAAAAATGTAAACAAACCTTTGTT
>JAOXYC010244011.1:0-10294 GCA_028565715.1 Phoronis pallida
ATGAAAGAGTTGGAAAAACAACAGAAAGATGCTGAAGAAAGACAAGACAAAAGTTATGAATTACTGGGGGATAGGGTAAGTTGTTATGTTTAAAAGCCAACAGTTAGAACATTGTGACCAAGAGAATTACTGGTATGTATCAAAAGATGACGCAAATATAATCTTAGAAAAAGTATGGTTAAACGTAGAGTTTGGACACTAGAATGTTTGCTAAAACATTTATTCAAGATAGTTGGATATAAACCGGTTTTACTGAACAAAAATCAGGTCCAACAAAATAATTTTCATATCATTGATATTTCCAGGGTTCAAGTTCAGTGGTACATCGAGCCTCGTCCCGGAGAGGAAGTGATGATTCAGGAGAGGCGTCTGAGAGCTCTCGAGATTTACGGGTAATTTAATCATTTGCCATTTTGCTGGTATTGAGACACCTTTTAAACACACAGACTAAAATTTGGTGAGATTGAAGAACACTGGGAATTCAATTTGCCATTCAATAAGTCTTCTTTCCTCAGAATCAATTTAAAATTGCTTGTAGCATAAATGTGAAATTGATCATAGAATCAATTTTCAAGTTTTAAAGGGCTGTAAAATAATTGACACTTAAATCAATTTGAAACTGATACTAGTGTCAGTTAAAAATTGATTCTAATTTTAATTTTAAGTGGAGTTCAGTGTCAGTTTTATTACCAGATAAAATCAGAATTGTTACTCGCATAATTGAAATGTCTTGTGAGACTGCAGCTGGTACAATGGCTGTTGCACTTTGTCACATGATTGGTCACATGATGAATGTTTCTCAAGTATGGTCAAATTTAAAAAAAATCCCAATTTTTCAGAGAGAAATGATGGAGCTGGAAGATAAATATAAAAAAGCTATGATGAACAATGCTCAGTTAGACAATGAGAAACAGTCACTCATATACCAAGTAGATCTTCTCAAAGACAAAATGGAAGAAATGGAAGAGTCCATGTTGGAATGTCAGAGGGAGTGTAAGGATAGGACGAGGGTGGGTCATCTTGATTCTTGAATGCTCTGATTAGATGTAGTAGATTTGTTGCTTGATTTTAAAAAACATTCTTTTGTAACTTGTAAGCTAAAATATTGTATCTTTGAGGCTCATTCTCTACAATGCCTGTTTTGAATTTGACAAAATAAAAAGCACAGGTTCATAAATGAGCTCCAGATTACGAAAGGGGTAGTAAATATGGTTAAAAACTATGCACACGCCTAAACCTGTTACAATGTTTAATGTATAAGAATAATAAATGATAAAAATCTTCTCTTCCATTTGTACTTTACATTAATTGGTTCTTATATTTTGTTTCAGGAATTAGAGTCAAAGAAAAGAGATTATAAACAACTTGGCCTGGATCTAGAATTTGTTAAACATCAGTTAGAACTTAGAGATCAATTAATTGAGGTAACCTGCTATATCCTAACAGTTAGAGCTTGTCCTGCAAATCTTTTTTGAGAGGATAAAAGGTGGGAATCGAACCACCGACCTCTACATTTTGAGACTTCTAGCCTGGCGCCTTTTGCCATTCAACCATAAAGTCGGTGTTTTCATGCCCAATTTGCGTGTGATCAATGACGTAAACAATGACGCATAAATCACATGAATCGTCAGCATAAAAAACCAAAGACATTTTCAACTTTTCGGGAGCCTTACGAGCCCTAAAAGCCTTGTTTAAAGTAAGGGATAAATAGATTATGCAGTGGTATTTAGAAAAATTATCACCATGGGTGATACTTTTTCTAAGAACCACCTTGGTGTTCATTATACGTTCAATAACTCAAGAATCATTACATAACCTATATTAATAAACTGCATCTTTTAATTTGAATCAATGTTGGAGTTGTCATAGTGTAAGCCAACATATTTTCGCCAAGATATCATTTTTGGTGAAAAATGTAGGTATTTACATGCTTTTTGTGTTCGAATAACAAGGTAAAACATTGGACACAACTGACATTAAAAAATGTATCATTGCTAAGTCATGTTTCATTGTTTTTATTTTTCAATTTAACTTTCATGTTTTAAATCTTCATTTGCCTTCATGCATATTATTGTATTTTAGGAACATGGCTTAATATTAGTGGGTATGGATGAATCAGAAGAAGAACAACCAACAGTCAATGGTGCCGCCAATGGGGACACCGATAGTGAAACTAGTAAACCTACACAGAAACCAAAATCTACAGCACTGCTCACAGTAGAAACTGCACTTCTAGTAGATGATTTAGGGGAAGGTACTTTAGGTGGGTGTAATTTTCTCAAATAAGCCTTGGAATCCATGAAAGCCTATTCTTGTGGGAGAATGATGGGTTACGATAATCAAATATGTTTCAAGAAACCCAAAGATGAAATCAGAAAGGAGGTTATTCAGAATGCATGTTCAAATAAAACCCCACATGATTAAATTTTTATTATTATTTTGAAAATGTATAATAAAAATTTAGATACATCGTCTAAGTACTTATAACGGACAAAAACACAAAAACAAAATTTATTGAGGCACTTTCGCCTAAATAAAAATGTTTAATTTGAAAATGCACTGAATTTATATTAAAATATCTCTTTCATATGCAAGTGGACATTTTGGATATTTCATTGGAGCATGTTCCATGGATGAAAAATTGTTTATGAAATTTGCAGATGAAAAAATAGAAAGGTTTGCCACAGAACGAAAAGGATTCCTTGATCAGATCAAGAGCCTGAAGAGGGATCTTGAAGAGGAGCGGGAAAAAAACCAACTTGCTGAAAAATATTCATCACCACGACAAACAGCGCTCAATGGGCCAGATATGGAGGTGCTTGAGGTTCAAAGTGAGTATATCAAACTGTTTCCATCTACTAATGTGAATAATATTCAAAAGGGAACTTCAATTGCAAAAAGATAATAGATTTTATTGATTGGAATTTTCAAAATGTTTTCCAATAGCTTTTCACTTCAGTGACATTTTTATGTTGGAGTTGGAGGTAAAAAGTCAATAATGAGGCCTAGTTTATTGTTTAATTCCCTTTTTGCGTTAATTGTATAAATATTTACTTCTGAACTCACATGTGTAACCAAGTTGTGTTTGTATTTTATTTTCTTATTAATTTCAGTTGGTTTCACATTTCTTATTTAGGTGAACAGTGGACGACTTCATAAACAATGATTGGGTCCATGACTAATCTCTTTGGAAAATAACATTGAATACTTGATTTGCAGGAGTTATACAATAAGTGTTCAAAAACAGATTTTCTTCACGAAAGTCTTAGTCATACAGTCAGTGGCATTTATTTGTGAAAAGGAAAAAGATTCACTTCTCCTTACTTCTTGTCTATTTTACCACCTGAAAAAGATAAAAAAAAGTTACTGCAATTATATAATTATGATATTAATTGTATACACAGCCTTTATCCTTAGTATTCCTTATTCTTTCTAGATTAAAATATAACTCATTCTGAATTCTATTTATTGGTCAACATCCATTGACCTAAATGAATTTGTCTTACAAAATTGTTCTGACCTGACTGGGACTCCATAGATAGAATGTCAGCCTTGTAAGCTGAAAATCCCTAGGCATGAGTCATAGTCAGGTCAGAAAAGCTTTTTCAGGCAAATCCATTCAGGTCAATGAAGGCTGATCAATAAAAAGCACACAGAATGATTTGTATATCTAAGTCATTCAATAACCCAACACCATACAATCCTATGTTTTTCAAATTATTCTTTCTCCACTGTTTGCGATTTTTACATTAACTCACATTCTTAGTCAAACATGTTTGGTTGAAAACACAGCAACATTCTGCACTGCTTATTTTACAGAGGGTTTTTTCGTATCTGCAAAATAAATCTCTATCAGCACTGGTTGGTAACTCACCAAGTAATTGTCCAATCATTGTCAAAAGATGAAACAAAGAACGAAGATCTGCTCCCAATCAGTGCAGAATGTTACTGTATTTTCAACCAAACATGTTTGAACGAAGATCTGCTCCCAATCTATATTCTTAGTCACATAAGTCAATGCACATCACATGTCAGGTCCCCACCCTTAACATAGTTCCACTCTATTACACTTGTGTTCTGGGTTGCAGGACGTCGGGCAGAAACGGCTCTCAAGGCTTTGGAGGAACAAATCCACTTGAAAGAGAGCCAACTTCAGTCACTGACTAAGGAGGCTGATAAGAGCAAGTCTCGAGGAGCCAGTGAGTTGATTAATCTATCCAGGTTTTCAGTTATACAACCTTGATGAAGGGGGATGGATTACACCACGACTCGACTGAAGAATAGAATATTGTTTTCTTTATCATTTTCAAAATTTTCTTCATACCTTAATAGCACTTAGCTATATCTTCTTCTCTTTCATATCACACTTTAGTTCACATTTCACTCACTACCCTCTCAACAAAAGAAACAAATTTGAGTTTAGTTGTGTTGAGTAATGTAGTAATTCTCAGTGTTAACTTATACATTCCTTTATTACAAAAGACTCTTTTTTCCACTTCCAAATATTTTGTTTATCCTTTACACACACAGTTCTACTCCCTTTAATCTGCATGCCATCAGAGCATTTTGACATGCTTCTGGATTTAAACACTCCTTTCTTGCAGTCAGAGCCATCCTAAATGTAGTTACTAGTTCTGACATTTCATTGGACTAAATTTCAGAAAAGAGGGATGAGTCTCCTTCCCCATTGTCCAGCAGCAGCACCAATAGGAAAGTTGCCACCCTGGAAACAGAGAACCGACGATATCATAGTGCCGTGGCAGGCTTAGAGAAAGATGTAAGTGATGTGCATCTCCCACAGTGTTGCACGGCATTCCAGCATGTCATAGGTCAAAGTTCAATCACTAACTGTCATGTTCAGTAGGAAGGTTCAGCATGTCATAGGTTAAAGTTCAACCACTAACCGTGTGACATTTAGCATGGAGGCGTATACTGAACTGTCTCATGGTGCTAGCCCTACAAAAGACCCCCATAGAAGAAAGAGACATCCTTATCTGCCAGCCCACAAAAGTTGACCCCATACAAGAGGAATAAGCCAGAATAACATGGATGTTAAATGACTTATTAACAAGCCTGTACTAACTGAACACTTTATTTTGCAGATTACCTACACTGACTGGTTTAGTTTTTATTTCCATTTACCTATTTATAGATAACTGTGTACTATGTTGTGTTTTTGACATGCATGTGTTTTCTTTGCATTGTAGTTTTTATGGTAGTACAATTACTTGATAGTAACTTAAATTTCCACAAAACAATAGTTTCCAAATTTCAGGGTAGCGCATGGAAGTTTGTCTTCAAGACCAACTTCACTGGAAACCAGTTTGATGCTGGTTTCACCTCCCACATTTACTAATTGCCTTGAAGGACACTATGTTTATTGTTTATTCCAATGCATGATTTAACAGCATTGCATGATGTGTTTTGAATGTCTTGTTCTAGGAGAGGCTAACAAACAAGTGAGTGATTACAAATTTAAACTACAGAAAGCTGAACAAGATATTACTGCACTTGAAGGCAATGTAAGTTCACCTGGTTGTATGATGAAATCAGTTGTTCATTGTCACCTGAAGGCTTAAAGTTATACATCGCTACTTACGACTGTGAAATTATCAACTATTGAATGAGGTCAATTGCGTTGGATTTTTTGTTACAAATTGCATCCTTACATTCATCTAAACAAATAAATACCGTCGCTTCTACCGGAAATCTATACAGGCGGCCAATGAGACTTGATGAAATATCTTGACGGGTCACTAAGATAACTGAGACAAACTGTAACGTATTAACATCGTGTTTTCTATGTATAATCACGTTTTACAAATCCATGCAATAAAAAGCGAGAATTCACTCTTGGACCAGGGCATGCAGTAGGCATATGGAAACGTCTAAAATCTTCACTTGCCTACCTAGTCTGTGAATTTCATTTTCGGTCGTCTAACAATGGTTTGAGTACTAAACATATTCCATAGAATAGACTGGCATGTTTTTAGAACTTGAATGCTCTTAACCAAAAGTGTAAAAAATTAAGGCAATGATATTTAGTTATCCCTGCAATTAAGATGGAAAATGTATCTCGGGACAAAAACTTCACATGCACAAACACATGGACTAATAGCACCTCACCAGTTTGAAATGGAACAAACAGCCTGATATCAATATATGCACTGAGGAAAGCTGTGTTATTGCTAAAAGCATCTTGCATTGAAGTCTACTGTTTTCTATATAACATTTTATCCAGCAATGAATAATTGACAAGTTTTATACTTGATTATGGCCTTCTGAATTTTGTATTGACAAAGATTCACTACATGTTCTGTTAGCAAATGGTTATCCTTATTTTGACTTTTTTGATCATCTTAATCGGAGGTTGAACCGACAGAAACAAATATCTCAGATTGTCATTGCTTATTTCATGAATTATGCAGATTACAATATTTATCCATGTTCCCTGTAAGCTATACGTCTGTTTGTTTGCCAGATAATGCATATTTAATGGAATACATTATCTATCCATGTTCCCTGTAGGTTATACGTCTAGAAGGACAGGTGAAGAGGTATAAATCAGCTGCTGATAACGCTGAAAAAGTGGAGGAAGAATTAAAACAAGAGAAAAGGAAAATAACTAGGGAGGTATGTATGTCTGATGGTTGAGACATCCAGTTAAAAATGTGCTTAACAGTTTTCACACTTTTATAGCGCAACTCTGAAATGGCCCAAACACAAACAACGAAAAACAGAATTGATTTGGATGAAAATATTCTTGATACTTTGTTTAAAAAATATAGTCTCTTTTTATGTTAATCGGTAGTTGTGCCAACTTGACTAATCTGCTGAAACTGTGTCCTAAATTTTTATTTTTGTTGATGTTCTGATTTTGTAATGAAATGACTTGTCCTGTGTATTTCAGCTATGGACATCTCAATCATTAGAAAGTCAAAATACCAAAAATGAACAGTATTCCCATATAGAGGAATATTATGTATAGGTTAGGATAGCAGCTAGGTTTCATTCAAGTTTTTTTCTAAAGAGGGTATCTTATCCTGGGGTGTTCAGTCGGTTTCTGCTCGGATTTTCTACCCCTATGTTCAGCCAAGTTCTTCATTTGTCAATAGAGGGTCCAAGTCCCCACCTTCAAGGTCAAGGTCACTGCAAGTCTTTGCACTCTTTTAGTTAGTCTATCAATTTGGTGTACAGGGGTGGTATTTGGTTTTTAGACTTTTTTAGATTTCCTACATTTTGACATGTACCTAAAACAAGGTTTATATATAGTTCATTTATCTGCATGGAGGTTTTGAGACTATTTAGACCACTTTCATGTTGCTTTGTAATTTTGATGAAAACATTTTGGTGCATGCCATAGCACGGTTTTGCTGAGGGAGGTTTCATATTATTACTCAAATTATAATGTACCAGAAACAACATGATATTTTTGTTATCATTTATTTGTTGGTACAAATAAGCTTATTTAGTTATAGTTAACCATAGAATTTCTTTTTTCCAAGTTTTATTTTCTGCTTCGTAAACTTATGCTATAGTCGCTGACAAGGTGAACTGCCATTATCACTCCACATCATGCACAGTGGTCAACCACTGCACCAACATAACTCATAGTTATGTCTGTTACCATTAGCATGTGATGTCATATCAATATTGTTCTAAACAAAGGGTATTAAAGTGTTTAACAATGTTTTAGCGAGATTTTTTTCTATTTTTTTAGCTGAGAGAGTCTCAGAGTCAGTTGGAAGAGTTGACAACCCAGAATAACCATTTACAGAAGAGGTTAGATAAGATCAAGTCAGCACGCAGTCAACTTGTACGATCATAGAACTCAACATTGCGTGTGATCAAGTCAACACGCATTCAACTTGTACGCTCATAGAACTCAACATTGCGTGTGATTAAGTGAGCATGCAGTCAACTTGTACGATCATAGAACTCAACATTGCGTATGATCAAGTCAACACGCATTCAACTAATACGACCATAGAACTCAACATTGCGTGTGATTAAATCAACACGCAGTCAACTTGTACGCTCATAGAACTCAACATTGCGTGTGATCAAGTCAACACGCAGTCAACTTGTACGATCATAGAACTCAACATTGCGTGTGATTAAGTCAAGATGCAGTCATCTTGTACGATCACAGAGCTCAACATTGCATGTGATTAAGTCAACACGCAGCCAACTTGTACGATCAGAGAACTCAACATTGCGTTTGATCTAATCAGTGTGCAACAGAACATAGCATGTTCCCTTGTGTTTGATGAAGTCACCAAACAGTCTTGAATGGTCATAGAAATGAGCATGGCAAGTGATGAAGTCAGTTCGCAGTCAAAATGTAGTCTTACCATCATAGAACTCAACATTTTGTGTAATCACTAGGCAGTCAACTTGTATGGTCATATGTGTAATGAATGACCACACAGTAAACATGCATGGTCATAGGTCATAGAACTCAACATTTCATATGATCATTGACAAGTCAACTTCTATGATCATTGAAATCAACATTGTGTGTGATCAAGCCAATGCGCAGTCAACTTTTATTCATACCAGATGTTTAAATGATCATAGTAATTCACATGAAATAAGTCAGCGTGTGTTCTAGCTCAGGTGGGCAACAAAGTTATAGAAAAGGAATTTGCCAGGTTGTGTTCTTTCTGGCATTAAACGATATAGTTGAGATTGGCCACCGGTGTGTGTTCTTGCTGACAATTGAAAAAAGTTGAGATTGTTGCCTTCTAATCAACACAATGTGTGTTTACCATGATTCTTCCGCTGATTTTGAGCTAAATGAAAATTTGTGAATATCCATACTTTTTTTACTGACCTTATTAATTCTATTATAAAGTTTGCCCAATATTAGTTTGAATCAGTAATGTTTACCCAAGTGTTAAGTTAAAATAAAAAGTAATAACATCGGATAATTTGTCAAACAATTTTACTTAAAATGTTTAGAAATGTTATCAATCAACAAAATCCAACAGGCTTTTTTTGATCAGAAACTTTTTTCACAAATTAAAGCGGATTTTTGACAAATGTCCAAAAAGCCTTATTTTTGGACATTTGGCAAAAGTCGACTGCGGTGAAATGGGCAGATGCATTTAGTAATTCTTGGATATTTAGTTGAGTTAAATTGATATCATAAAATGTGATTTTTAACACTGTTGCCTTGATTGAATTAACTTTTTTAAGATGTTTTTTTGTTGTTAAAGTATCAACTAAATTCCATTTTCAATGTTTTTTTTGTCTAAAGAGAGGGATCTGTGCTATTGAGAAATCTGTTTCTTCGAATTGTACAATGTATAGTCAAAAGTTAATATCGATTTTAGACTAGCCTACCCCTTTTAGAAAGTATTGTGAAATGAAAATATAATTGTGCCATTTAAATGTTAAACCAGGAGGTTTGCAGTGGGAAATTAATTGTCTTATTTGATAATTATATTTAAATTATGAATCTGTGCAGATAACAGTTTCATAATTTAATTATAAAAACACTTCGCAACCAAATCCTTTTTGATAATGGTTATCACTTTGATGATGAAGTCAAAGCTTACGGCTTGGTCACTGAGATATATATTGTTAATTTGAAATGCCAAGTTCATGTTTCCGTTACATGAAGTAAGTGTTTGCATCTTGATATATTACAATTATTTTCCATGACCTGTTTACCACATAATAATGATAATTGCATTATGTAAATATAAAGATGATGATATCTATATAGTACCACTCAAAACTTTTCAATATTGCAAACTAATTTCTCTTTTGCATCATTTTTATATTTACATAATTTTTGTTACACGCAGGCAAAACGTTTTTGTAGTTCTTTCCTCGCATAGGTTAAGGAATTGTAATTGAACTTTCAATGATTGACACTCCTTATTTATGGCTATGAAAATGCATTGCAGCGAAACTTTCTCAAATGACCATATTTTTAACTGCTTGCACCATATTTTTTGAATTTTTCGATTATGTGTAGCTCCACAAATTAATGGAAATGCAAGTAACTCGGAATGTTGGGGTTCCAATTAAATGTTAATGTTTAAAAAATCCTGTTTGTAATTTAATTTCGCAAAAAATCATAATTTAACTAATTTACAGTACATACAACAAATTTCACTGTCACGTGCTTATAAGACTTTCATGGCTATAAATACGGACAATCCATCTTTAAAAAGGCATCCAACATTGTCACTCATTCTGTCTGGTATTCCCTGTTAGACCTATGTAAAAAGGGCACATTCCAGGGAATAACTTTTATGTTGGAAATATCTTAAAGGCATAA
>JAOXYC010244122.1:0-10291 GCA_028565715.1 Phoronis pallida
CACGTGACCCATGGTTTGAAGTATCGACAATGTTAACGACCGGAAATAAAATTCCGCTACTTTTTATCTGATTCTAGTTATTTTCAACCTCAATCAAACACGGTGAGCACGACACTGGCTGTTAAAAAACACACGGAGTGGTCGACCTTTCCTCTGTTGATGTTGCATTTTAAAGGATTGGTTCGCGAATCAAGATTAAGATAAATGTTGTAATTCTCTTTGAATATGTTTGCAATTGAATAGCTTAGTATTAAGTCTATTAATGCGCGTTTTCCACTTAGAGAAACTTCTGATCAACTCGTCGACATAGTTCTGAAGATTCTGCAGAATGTCAATGTGAATGCAATCCTGTGGATACGTACTTTGCCTGCATAGGTGATAAATCGCCAGCAAATCAGTCTTGCAAAGTATTAAAGATTTTCCTTCAATCGTGGGAACGTCAAAAAGTAGTCCAATGTTTAAAGACGTCTGAATGCAACTGATGTTTTTTGTAATGATTCCGGTGATTCAAAGACAGTATCTGTTTATGTAAAAGCTATGACGCAGTTTTTCGTAAGCCGTATAATTCAACACAATTATCACTCACTTTGGAACATTTAATTGTGGCGAGAACGATTCGCTTAGTAATAGCTAGGACTTCTCGTGATGACGCAAAACGCTGGAGGCCTTTCGTTGACCGGGAGCCCAATTTCAAACCATTATCTCCGTTAATTGAAGCGTATCTAGAAAAAACAAGCTGATTGTCTGAACGTCTACTTTTCGAGACATGAGCATTGTAATTTTATTTACAATGCTCATGTCTTTTGAAGTTCTATTGCATGCGGAAGGATTTCTTCGGTTAAAAGCGGAAGGGATCGGCAAGGAATTCCCCCCTACCGGAAGGATATCTATCTTAAACTAGATAAAACCCAATCAAACCGATCAAAAAACATTTATTGCAGATTCCCCATTTTTCATGGTTTTTCGTACTTCTGAACGTACGGCAAGGCTTGGAATTTTGAAAAATGTGAAAAAACGAAGTATAGCTATGCCGTAGGCCTTTTTTTGGTCGTCAATTTTTTCGAGTTTTGCGCGCTCACCCCCCTTTCATAACATCCTGGATCCGGCACTGGAACATGCTTGTCTTTGATGACTCTGGGTTTTTGGGCCATATCAGTATTAAGAAAGAAAGGACGAACGTTTTTGTGATGAAATTTCATCACAAAAACCGTTTCGTCGTTTCTTTCTTAATACTTGTCTTAGTAATGTAGGGATTTTTGTAAGATGCTTGTTCATATTTGATTCTTTGTTCATATGTTCCGAAATGCGATAAAAAGGCGTCGACGAGTTTCGCCGATATAGGCCCTAGTTTATATATCAGGTATAAGGTCGTGTTTAACAAAACATATATCAAAGAAGGACTTTTGCCTAAATATACCAATCAGTAATTAGTGTCAAAGTAAACCGACTCATGTAGGCCTACCACTTGCGGAGTTAAAGGTACATTAAACTATTTCTAAATTAAACGTTCTCTAGGGTGGTCTACAGTGCTTTCATTATGCTGGACAAAACAATTTTAGTGAAAAAAAAAAGATTTTGAAAAAATTATTTTTGATATTTTGATCAACTGTGATGTCATTGGCACACAATTCATAGCTTAATACATTGGAAAAATACGTTTTTCTCAAATAATTCCAAACAAGAAAATCGACAAATATATTTATAGCTGGGATCCCTACATTAAACGTATTTGGCAATTTTTTTGCTTGGAATTCAAATCTTGAAATTATTTGAAAAAAAACGTATTTAGCTATGAATTGTGTGCCAATGACATCACCAATCTGATCAAAATATAAAAAAAAATACACACAAAGGATAGATCTACTATCGGCAAATTGGATACACACAAAGGAAACTATCGGTGTTTATCTGAACAATTGAAAGAGCAACAAAATTGAACTTTTCAAAATTTGAGACAGTTTCTAAAAGACAGCCCACTCAAATGTTCTCATCTCCGCTTGTTGTCGCTCTTCGTGATAAGATATCAATTATCGAACACATTTAAGTGCCTGTACCGAATTTTCTCTCAGTTGACCTAAGATGTTAAATTTATCACACATTATCAAGTTAGAGACTGTAGAACCGTTTACCTGTCGTGTTTATGTAGACTATATCTTAAACCGCCAACTAGGGTTCCCCTGTCATCGTTATCTCTTGGGGTCACCAGTAAGAACAATCTTGACTATATAAACAAACGCAAATTCTCGTCCTCAGTCGTAGACTGATATCAACTACGTTAAAGAAGTGAGCTATTCGATTTTTGAATAACTATTACTTTTGCCGAGATAAAAAAAAATCTAAGTTTTTGAGAAGTGAGTTGAACAAATGAACTACTCAGTTAGGCATAGACTCACAGTGCACCACAACCGAAATATGTCAACTGCGTAGATGTAGTAGCTTGAACCTCCGGAGCAATGGCTGAAAACCTGCATTGGGCAGATTACTTGACTCTTGCATTGTACTTTGTTGTTGTCCTGGCTGTCGGACTATGGGTAAGTAGCTATATACAGTCATTTTATATAGCCTGTCTTAAGGTACGTAGTTCTAGGGAATTTGGACTTGTAGTTTAAAGATACTGTCTCCTCGCTGGTGAGGATCTGGGGTCAAAATTCAAATCAACTAGAAATGTTGTGTATGAGCCCTTAATTAACCTGCATCATAGTAAAAAAATTCAAAAAAATTGGTAAAGGGGTAAATTTGAGATCTTTGTATCCAAAAGAAACCCTCTCGTACGAGAAGGTTTTCGAAATGTACACTTTTTTAGGCTAAAAAGCTCAAATTTACCCCTTTACCGATTTTTTATAATTTTTTTTACTAAGATGCAGGTTAATTATATTCATCAAAGGACTTGTACACACAATTTCTAGTTGATTTGAATTTTGACCCCAGATCGACTGCAACGAGGAGACCGTATCTTTAAGGTTCGTAGTAGATCTACTTCTAGGGAATTTGGACTTTTAGTTTAATAAGAGGCTTCTACTGCAACAATAACATCCAGCTGTTCGACCTTCGATGTTCCTCATATCATGCGTGTTATGTGAGAGTGACTATCCGCACAGCTCTCCTTCTCGCAAAGCACCGAAACGTACGAATATATTGGAGACGTAATTTGTTAATTCGGGGACACTCTTCTCTGATTGATGTGCGCTCGCATGACATGGAACCGATTTCTTTGATATTTGTAGATGTGTTATTGATTATCTTATAGTACAGATTCAGTTTTTCCATTGCTGAGAAACGTTTGTCAAAAAGCGGTCCAATTTCAGTTTATGACACGCCTGATATATTGGAAGCCATTCTGTACACATGACTCACCCATCTCCATCTTCGTCTTTTTATGCTGATAATAGTTTGCAAAAAAATAAAAACAAATACATGTAACATGATTTCCAGAAGTATCATTTATTTCTCTTACCTATAAAAAATGTAATTATTATCATGCTTTCCAGTCGACATTCCGTTCCTCTCGGACAAGTACATCCGGCTACTTCTTAGCAGGAAGACACATGACATGGGTACCGGTGAGTGTAGCTTGATTCAAAAGTTGAACGTTTTATAACCGTTCGATTTTCTTTTACTTTGCCATATCGTAGTAAAATCCGAGGTCACAAGAATCATGGAAGACTATAGAAAAATAATGATATTGAATACCCTATCTGAGATTAATCAAATGCTTTATCACTTACCAATATATCCATGCGCCACTTACAGGAAAATGGTTCACCAGCTTATTTGTTCACTTACCCTCACAGGTAAGGGTGCAAAGAGCAGCGTCTCTGGAACTCCAATTACACTCCAAAATGGTGGACCATATAAGCATTGTACAGCGAGCTATAAGTTGCGCCTGTCTCAGTTTGACTTACATGGTTATAGTAATAAACGGATCTTTGATTTATAATGTTGTATAAAGAATGTCAGGGTCGGATGTTTTGTGTTTCAGATAGGAGCATCTATCTTCGCCAGTAATGTCGGTGCTCCAATGTTTGTTGGACTAGCGGGTAGTGCGGCGGCGTCCGGCTTCGCAGTCATAACGTACGAGTGGCATGTATGTATAGCGTAGCTGGTATAAACTCGATAGCTTATTCTCATGGTTTTTAGCTGTAATTGCAGTATATGCCAGCTTAGAGACGTTTTCAAAAGTGGTTAAAATGAAAACTCATTGAAAGAGAGTTGTCTGACATACAGTTTTTCTTTAAACCAAATCTATACTTGATAATCTTACCCATATATTTTCCATTGATTCCTCTATGCTTTATCAATTTATACGAATTTGTTGATAATTAATTAAAATCTCATGGTCCAGTACCGTACATGTATAGTAAAACATGACCACCACTTCATTACATTTCCAGGCTGTGTTCATGCTTGTCTTGCTTGGATGGATTTTCGTGCCTGTGTATATTGCTTCAGGGGTGAGATTTATTTCAACATTCAGAAATTGAACTGAACAGAGCGAGTTGACACTGAACTGGTATTACATCAAAATATGAGAAAATATAATCTTCTTAACCCTAGACACATAAACGTGACCGAACTTAGGGTTCGGTCATATATCGATGGGTGAAAAAGTAGGTGAACATTCTGAGGCGAAGAATTCGCCAGAATCACATCTTACCCCCCAATATTTCAGGTCAATACTTGGTCTGTGACTCATCTTGGCATACAACTTCACAAAAGCAGTTCGTTTTCAAAAATCCATGATAGCTAAATCAACTAAAATCTGAATTCGGTCATTCTTATAGGTCATTCTCGGATATGTCAAATTTCCCTCCATGGCCCCCGTTTTCGGTCACAGCCTCTGTGTCCATCGTACTCGGAGGTGAATATCACTACGTTCCCACGGGCTCAAAAGGGGGAAATTTAACTCGGAATCCCGAGCAAACGGTTCACCATTTTTCCCCAAGGGGATCTGTGACCGAAAAAAACCCGTTTTCGGTCACGGCCTCTGAGTCTATCTTAACCCCAGCGGCCGTCTGGAACGCTCCATAAAGATCAGTAGGTCTATCAAGCAAGTATCTTTTTCTCGAAGTACACTGTAGACTCTGACTTAAAAACGGAGAACATTGCCACAAATGAAGAAGATGAACGTTTGCCCATTTCCTAAAATGAAAGTGAAAGGAAACGCTGTTCGGTATACGAGCGATACCAGTAAACTTGGCCATTCGGAATGACATCCTGTTAGAGCTTTCATATTTTGTCGTTTGCTTTGATTGGCTCTAGGGGCAACTTAAATTTTAATTATTTCTTGTACAAACTCTCTCTTTTGAAGGCTTACACGATGCCCGAATACTTGAAGAAAAGATTTGGCGGGAACCGCCTTCAAGTCTATCTATCGCTTCTGGGTGTTGCGTTATACGTGCTGACAAAGATATCGGTAAGTCTATTGTATCATGGGAAACATGTTTATTTGCAACAGTTGTGAAATTGTGAGTCGTTGGGTGCAAACTTACAAGATATGAACATGAAGAATAACACAAATATGTTTAGGTCCATGTCGACGTTTCGGTTTATTCGGCAACCATTATCAGGAAAATAACAGCATTAAAAATGAGTTACATATAGCCTACATACATTGATCAGGAAACAAATATATATATATGTAACTCATTTTTAATGCTGTTATTTTCCTGATGATGGTTGCCAAATAAACCGAAACGTAACATGGACCTAAACATATTTGTGTTATTCTTCAAATTCATTTTATTGTTTTATGGCCAAAAACTAAACTAAGATATGAACAGCCATTAAAGAAACGGGAGGGTATAAATGGAACAGGCCCCCTGGTTGATGGTCCTGCATATAATAATCTATACTGTTACCACTGGTTTACCGTTACATCACTCAGGTATAAGCCTCGGGCTTGTATAATGAGCATGCTGAAAAAAGATGCGTTTATACAGGAGTAGGCTACCTCCTGTTTCATTATTTACCTTTTTTCTGGTTTCAGATTGAAATGTATGCTGGAGCAGTGTTCATTCAACAAGTCTTAGACTGGGATATCTATCTATCAGTCGTTCTTATACTGGGGGTGACCGCCGTCTATACAGTAGTTGGTAAGTCAGTATTTCTGTCATTTTTCCTTGGACCATACCCCCGGCGGCTCAACTCCCGGGGGCACACCTCCCCATCATAATAAGAACGACCGTAAAATTTATCGTGATAAAAGTCGTTTTTATACTTTGCAATAATCTTTGTCGAGTTACAGGGAGAGAACAAAATATGTAACGACGTTGTTTTCGAAGAGCAATTGGAAACATCTAAAACTGTAACCAAATTTAAATGAAAACGTTTTTGCACAGGTGGACTTGTAACCGTAATATACACCGACACACTACAGACTGCCGTCTTGCTCGTTGGCTGCACGATTCTTGCCATCAAAAGTTTAATCGACGTTGGTGGATATGAAAGTCTAATGTCCAAGTTCCAAGACGCGGCAGCTAAAGATACCCTGCTTGATTATCGCCGTTACAAGAACCACACATGCGGCATGCCAGACGAGGATTACGAGCACATATTTAGAGATGCGATTACCTCCAACTTCCCATGGCCAGGCATGACTATAGGTCTAACACCCATTGCTATGTGGGTCTGGTGTAACGATCAGGTGATGACTTTTTTTATTCGTGTAACTGAGTGACGTACATTTTCATATTCGTTCCGCAGAGCCGTAGCTACCATTGAGGCAGAGGAGGCAGCTGCCTCCTCTGAAATTTGAAAAAAAAATTAAAAAATAATTTGTGTAGTACATAATGCTCAAATACCTCTAAACACCTCTGAAATATGCGCAAAACCTAACATTTTCTGGTTCCGTTTCTGTTTATGCACTTCATTCGGCCAAGAAATAACTAACTGTTTTTTTAAAAATTATATGCAAGTCGAATTCTGAATACTTTTGACTTTTCGAATTTATTTTGTGAGATAGATCATGGCTTGATCTGCTTTGCAGTTGATGGTTCAACGGTGTTTAGCAGCAAAAAACGTTGCTCATGCCAAGGCCGGCACCATCCTCGGGGCTGTCCTGAAGCTTTACCCATTTCTCATTTTCATCTTGCCCGGGATGATAAGCCGAGTACTCTATCCAGATGAGATCGCCTGTGCCTCGCCAGAAGCTTGCCAACAGGTGTGCCAGAACCCCGCAGGATGCACCAATATTGCATACCCATTGTTGGTGATCAGAAACATGCCAATTGGTACGTTTGCCTATCTTTCTTTATAACAGATTTCCTGCTGAATCTAAAGCTAATAATGTTTTTATGAATGATCTCTTCCTTCACAAGATGGCTCTTGGGTGGATGATGTACATGATTGTGATGTGCGGTGACCTCAAAAAAACAAAAAAAAAACATACATATACATATCTCACATACATATATGTTAATTTTTATTATAATGGTTAAGGCCGAAGCCGCTAGCAAGAGCAACCATGGACTGCCATTTAACGTGCTCCTCCGATGCACTGGCAAGCCGGGTTTTGACACCCTGGGATTCGAACCGGGTACCTCCCGATTAATAGTCCAATGCTCTAACCACTAGACTACAGAGGCTCGTTCCGCTAACTAGAAAAAATCATCCTGTTCATTACAATTACTGTTTTAGAGGGGTCCGTTTTTTGTCATCTCCTCTCTTTCAATTCGAAATCAGTCGTTGTTTTTATTTTATTCATCTCCTCTTATCTTTTTAGGACTCCGCGGCTTGATGTTAGCAGCGCTATTGGCGGCACTCATGAGCTCACTCACATCCATCTTCAACAGCGCCAGTAGCTTAGTCACAGTTGACCTGTGGAAGAAATGTCGCCCTCATGCAAAGCAAGCCGAGTTGATGATCGTCGGCAGGCTCTTCGTTATTGTACTCGTTGGTATCAGCATTGCATGGTTACCAATACTGGAGTCGGCCGGTGGCGGCACCTTATGGGACTACATGCAATCTGTGTCGTCTTACATTGCCCCACCATGGTGCATCTGCTTCGTTATGGGAGTATTCTGGACAAGGACAACAGAAGCGGTACGGTGCCCTTACAATTGAGTAATCAAATGTTCTTGAAGGAGTCATCTTTAAATTGCTTTTTATTTTTCACGTATTGTAGTGATATTTTGTTTTCAATGTACCGTTATTGCTGAGATCTCAAACAAGAATTCAAATCATGGGCTCTTGCAGCATCGTCATGCAACCGAAATCATGATGCATCTTTACTGTTGAGAGCAGTTCACCAAACGTCTTCCGAGTTGTTTTGTTATCATGTACATGTAATTGCCAATTTGGGATGTTAATGTTAGAACTACTCGTTTCCAGGGCGCGTTCTGGGGACTCATGGCAGGTCTAGTTTCCGGTGGTATACGGATGATAGTCGACTTCAGTTTCCCCGCCCCTCTGTGCGGGAGTGGTGATGACGACACTCGACCAACAGTACTAGTCAGGGTTCATTATCTCTACTTCTCTATACTACTCTCAGGGATATGTATTGTAGTAACGATAGTCGTCAGTCTGCTTACCCAACCAAGGAGACCTGATCAGGTGAGAGTTCCTTGACATGACGTGATATTCAATTATAAGTGATGACATAGTCGTCACTTTGTAGTCAGTCAGTGATCCATGCCGACCTCAGTGAAGCTGAGATACGTATCATGGCTACATGTTTAAAGACGAACACGGGCGGTGTAGATTCAGGTTTCCCCTATTCGTGTATACTTGCCAATTGTTTTGTCGAGGCTCCGGCCTTAGTTAGTTACCCCAACAAATTACATGTGCTTTTTCAAATTTCCATTTACAGTGCTGTTGTGAATATGTTTTATTTGGTTGAATAAATTTATTTTAATTTTTAATTCGAGATTGAAATTTAAAAAGTTCAATCACAAATCTCAAAAGGATGGTCCTTTTTTGTCTTTAGCGGTAGGCCCTACTCTAATTGGGTGGATACGTCCACAGCCTTCACCCCACAGGTTGCCGACTTTAAACATTGCTGCCCACCTAGAACCGTCACAAGGTTTTTTAAAACTTGTTAAAACCTTGTGAATTTAAAAATTGGCAAATATTGTATATCTTTACTTATGTTTGCCATTGATTCAATTTTGTTCTTTTGACCAGTTGCATAAGGTCACGTGGTGGACCAGACATGATGACGAGGAGCCTTGTTTATCAGATGACGAGGAGGATGATGAGACATCAGAAGACCAGGTTCAATTAGAGATTGAACATCCACTGCCCTTACACAGTGAGTTATACTTCTAGAGTTACGTGACTACAAATAAGTTTGCAATCGTATCGCATAAACATCTCGCAAAGCCAATTATTGCATCGACGTCACGGTTATGAAATTCACAGATTAACGAGAATATTCAACAAACTATAAATTAAGGTAATAAAATATGTTGTCGAGACCGGAGTGTATATAGATGAGTTAAAATAGATTTTAATATATTTTAACTCATCTATAAATTAAGGGATTAAAATGGGAAACATTCATATCAAAGCAAAACATCTGTTCTGGAGTATGGTTTGCATCAAAGTGTTTGTTTCACGACATTTCTACTGTTTTGTTCTTTTAACTATTTCGTTACGTTGGAAGAAGTCATAAGTTGTTTTGCGGACCATTGGTTCAGATTGTTTTGATTTATTACAATGTGACGTTTGTTGCAGCAGAACATGAAACAATTGGTCGCCGGTGTCTCAAGTGGGCATGTGGATTAACTGATGAGGCTCCCAAACACCATAGTAAACAGGAACTAGCTGAGATGAGAAGACGAATGACGTCAATTGAAGAGAAACAATCCTGGAGACTCAAACTTAATGTCACTGCAGTGGCCTTACTTGTTATAACTGTATTTCTGTTTGGTTTCTTTGCCTGAAAGCGAATTACGAAATTGATTTCTATAGGAAAGGTTTTACAAGGTGAAACGATCAGAGCCATAATATTAGAAAATATTCTTTAAGAGGAACACAATTCATGAAATGAATAAAACACACAGCGTTTTTTTCAATAAATCCATATTAATATTTACAATATATACAGGAACAGAGCACTAACGTTTCACAGCCATCCTTGCTGTTAGTGCTCTGTTCCTGTATATATTGCAAATATTAAAGATACTGTCTCCTTGTTGGTGAGGATCTGGGGTCAAAATTCAAATCAACTTGAAAGTACGAGTTCTTTAATGCATATAATTAACCTGCATCATAGTAAAAAAATTCTTAAAAAATAGGTAAAGGGGTAAATTTGAGCTTTTTACCCTAAAAAAGTGTAAATTTCGAAAACCTT
>JAOXYC010244233.1:0-15976 GCA_028565715.1 Phoronis pallida
CAGATAGGATAGATCTGTGAAACGTTAGTGTTGTTTTTTGTATATATTGTAAATACCATGGATTTCTGTATCAAAACACCGTGTGTTTTATTTTTATGAATATTTGCAGAAACAAGTGTTTTGAACTTTTCGTAATTTAAAAAAAAGTTTACATGTATCAATGTTATCAACCCAATGTTTCTAAAAAAGACCATACACAGTATGAACTATGAAAGCATCACTTTAATATACAATCGTTTGTATAAATGCAGGTTTATTAAAGCATTTCAACCTAGGTGTTGCATAGGTCTTGCAATATTTTCTTTTAAACTATGCTTAAATAGGTACTTTTTATGATTTTGTAATAGTTAACTCCTTGAAAACAAATTTCATTGTAAACTCTTGCCAATTTCATCAGTTTGCTGAAAAGATACACGACTAACCTTTGATTCACATGCTAGCTCAGTATGCCAGGAGACATAATAAGTACAGTCATCGGATTCATCAACATAGACAGGAGCACCGTTACCACTTCCTTCGGGACCACATACAAAACTAATGATAGTGTTACGCGGTTGCTTATTACGATGGCATACCGTCCCGTCAGTGTAGTTCAGGACAAGGACACCACCCTCATTGTAGACTAGATTGGAGTTTGATTTGCCGGCATCATAACACTTCTTGGTGTCATCAGCTTTCTGGCAAGAACCTGAAATGCAAAAAAGTCATGAAACGTTAAGTGATTTTCAAAAATAATGTATTAGGAAAACACAGAAATATTCTGAATTTTCAACTAGTAGAAAGTATTCTTTGGTTTATGTTTTGAAAATTAGTAAAACTAATGCATCAATACTTCTTACGTGAAATCTTTACCACGTTGCTTTTCATTATTTCACATTTTCCAATGTCATTTGGGAACAAATAAAAAAAAATTGAAACACAACATGATTTATTGAACTTAAACTTGGGATTTTATAACGCACTAGAGTAAACAGAATATGGGTCTGGGTTCAGTAGTAATTGTGGCTTGTATTGTAAAAGTACTTTGAATAAAAAAGCTTGCTCTAAACGCACTAGTTGTATTGTTAAAGTACTTTGAATAAAAAAGCTTCCTCTAAACGCACTAGTTGTATTGTAAAAGTACTTTGAATAAAAAAGCTTGTTCTAAACGCACTAATTAGTATGATAATTATAATTCTACCTGTGCTTGAAGTACAATGGTTATTATTCCCATCAGCACAATCAGAGGACGTGACTGCACCGCACACGTTAATATGTAACTCGTGACCTTGATTGTCCTTGACAGTATAACCAGAGCTAGATGTCAGGGAGCTTAGGTCAAATTCATATCCTGGAAAAATGATGAAAATGGTTTTCTATATTTCCATTATGTTTTATTATTGCTCCATGCCATGTTGAATTTATCAGACTCAAAACATTAGACAGGTAACAATACAATTTTAAAAAATTTAATGAAGCCAACAAAGTTATGCTTCTACAAGGCTATAACATCGAAGACTCCAGGAAAGTAGACAGTATCTTTAAGCTTTATTTCTGCTCATTACTAAACCATTGCAACACTGATCATTAACATACTGCATCTGACTGACATGTGACACAAGCTTACCACTTTCAGGATTCTTTGCTTTACAATTCCCCATGACCGGCGTAGGAATATTTCTATTCACTGCACAGGCAGCCTTCGTGTACCAGGTGAAGTGGTAATGGCAGTCATTCTCAGCATCCAAGAAAATAGGTCGTGAGTCCTGGTAACACATGAAATATTATAATATCTTCTCAAATGTCTTGGCTACTGATACACCTCTTATCACATTGATGCACAATAAGGCGCATGCGCCTATATATAGGGCCCATTAAGGATTTGCCCAAATTCATCACAGCGGTATAAAAGTACGCAGTGTCTATATGTGGGCCATCAATTCTTCTTCTGATCAAATTTGTCTCACATGTGCATACGTGCATGTACATATGTGCGTAATGTATATCATCAAATGATCACTTTTTAGTTTAATTAAAAGCACATGAAATTTCAGAATTTCAATGCATCTTACCAATTGCTTCTCATCACAGATGAAAATAATTTCGGTCGAAGCTTTCTGGCCATTATCACACATGTCGCCATTTGTATACTTAAGGATAAGTTGACTGCCCTTTACTGTTAATGGGTCACTTGGAACCATTCCAAGACTCTTGTACCTGAGAATAATAAGAACAGCAAGGAACATTAGAGACTTAGGTGTTCCCCAGGGTGTTTCCTTGCTCAATGCTGTTTTGAATAAAAGCTAAAATCAGGGAGGGATCTACTATTATCATCAATTGTTTAAACTGCAAAACTCAGGCATTTTCTCTACATTGCTTTTAAAATGTTTATTTTGTAAAATATCCTTGTGTCAATAGACATACCTTTTCTTTGGATCCGTCTCAGTCTTGTCTATTAGACATCCAGCAGAATTCAGAGGGCATGTTGCACCTGAACATAAAGGATATTAATTTTGTTAATAATTCTTAAAAATAACAATGACATGCAGATTTTCTATGGCAAAGCTGAGTTGAATTATATGAATTAACAAAAATTGTGCCTTTCCATCGAAATGAGAACATCTAAGGAATCACACAATAAAATGGCCATGCCACCAATGTTTTTACAAACAGTGCTCAAAACCTATTTCACAAGGTCCACAAATGGTGCCAATGATTATACAAAATAATCTGAAATGTCAAAATAATTGAATACTCCCGACAACCGAATCTTACCAGGTCTGTGTACAATTGATGAACAGACATTCAACACAAACTTTTTGCCAGGAACAGCTGGCTGGGTAATCTGGTAGCTATCATTGGTCAGAGTTAATCCACTCAGATCATACTCATTGCCTTGGCTGTCCCTGAAAAAAATCAGTACGGAAACCATATGTTAAGAATTAAGATATCATCAGTCAGATATTCAGTCACTTTGCCTTTTATGACAAGAAAAGGGGTTTTCAATGCGTGTTTAATTTTTTTTTTTGAAAAAGTCCAACTTGACTTCATGTTGAG
This sequence comes from Phoronis pallida, assembly GCA_028565715.1. Classification (NCBI taxonomy): domain Eukaryota; kingdom Metazoa; phylum Phoronida; family Phoronidae; genus Phoronis; species Phoronis pallida. The sequence continues at coordinate 3,037 of JAOXYC010244233.1, forward strand.
TTTGCATATTTCCTTATAAAATCCTTAGATATAACTACACTTCCAACTATAAGTGAGTCTAATTAGTTAGAAAGTTTGCCTAAAAAGATTAATTATCAGCTCAGTCACAAAACAGAAAATATAATAAGTTAAATAGTACTTGGTATGTCATTTATTAATAATGAATTACCGTGTTTTCTCATTTAATATTCTATTCTTGAATTTAATTTTTTTCTTCACTTACTTAACACTACATTCCGCTATGGTGAAGGGTGCGCATGCTTTAGACGTCGGCCATTCAAACAGATAAGTACAATTAGACGTTTCATTGAGATATATAGGCCCAGCTGTACCATACTGTTTCTGATCACATGTGAAAGTGATGATGGTTGTGCGGTTGAATTTGTTATTGTGACATGGTTTGCCACCCATATATGTGAGAGACAGTGAACCCTCCTCATACACTAGTTGGTCAGTGGCTTTGCCTGTGAAAAGAAGTTAATAAACTGGTGCGATTAAATTTGTTGCTGTGACATGGTTTGCCACCCGTATAGGTGAGAGACAGTGAACCTTCCTCATACACTAATTGGTCAGTGGCTTTGCCTGTGAAAAGAAAATAATAAATAAACTGGTGCGATTAAATTTGTTGTTGTGACATGGTTTGCCACCCATAGATATGTATTAAGTTTAAACTTGTGCCGTTGAATTTGTTGCCACCCGTATATGTGAGAGAAAGTGAGCCTTCCTCAGAAACTAATTGGTCGGAGGCTTTGTTTGTGAAAAGAAAATAGTGTCTAAATAATAATGGTTGCACGGTTAAACTTGTTGTTATGACATTGCTTGCCAACCTAATATGTGAGAAAGAGTGGGTCTTCCTCATTCACAAGTTGGTCAGTGACGTTGCCGGAGAATGGACAATTTTTATATAAATGAACATTTATTGTGAGAAACGCTTCCAAAAAGTAATTAATTTTATAAGGATTAGTTAGAAAACTAATTGTTTATGAGAGCAAATGATCAGTTTAAGAAATTATTGACTATGAAAATAATTTCCCATACCTGCATTAACATATTGTGTAGTACTCCCCTCTGTCCATGTCTGACAGGCCCCGGCCCCACTGCAGTCTCCTGACCCACGTTGTATATTCCTACACACATCTAGTTTGAACTTGTATTTACCATACGTCACTTCATAGGGGTTGGAGGCAGACTGTAGAGGGGTCAGGTCAAACTGCTGGTTGTAGAGGGACTCTGTTACTTTACAGTCCTTGCCTACTTTTCTCTGTAATGAATCATCTCAGTATTAGACACAATTTGCATCAACGTTATTCAGATGTAATGAGATTGGAGCTAGGTGTCAGAGTAAAAACCACAATAGATGAAACTCTAAGATCACTTAACAGTCTATGTTAGAAAGGTCTTTTAAGATGTGTAGTGAAGACAAACATTGGTCAGTGAATGAAATTGTTGTCTTCTTGTTGAAAAGTGTCCAGTATTAACAAGAGTACGTACCTAGCCAACTGACCTTGAATAACTGTTATTGAGGAGCAAACCATTGTGTGAGCTTATATTTTTAATACCTCATTCAACCATTTTTACCAGCAATATTTTTTTGTGGTTTCATTTTGAGCTCATCCGTCAGTGACATCATTAAACCCCAACGAATATAACTTTTGATTGTCTTTCAATCTGACCAATCACATTTCACTATTTCCGATAATGATCAATTTATAGTAACACTTCCATTGTTTTTCAAGGTCAGTCAGTTTTGAGTTCAAATAATGGTGGGCTCCCTAGACCTGGTTCCAATACTCAGCATTGTCATTGAGGCTTGAATGAGCACAACCAAACTAGTGCCATATTTCCATGAGAATTATTGGCCAAACTGACAAGATAAGAATCTGGAAACTCTATCTTGTTATGACAGTTATAATGGATAACCGAGGTTTGAAGGGTATACAACACCTGAGCCTGCATGGAAGCCCATAATTATGGGAAATGTTTATACTACACAATATAAGCTTGACACTTACTTTAAGTGGACATGCACTAGGTGTTCTCCAGTTGAACACATATTCACATGACGATGTCTCTCCTTGGAATGCTGGATCATGCTGTAATTATATAGAAAGTAAGTCAAGATTTCCTTGAAAAACTCCAATGTTTAATACAAGAATGCATGTTAGTTGGCATCGATTATGTTTTGTGTAGGGCTAGAGGGCAGTTATGAAAACATGGGTGCTTATTAGGGAGAATACAGTAGTCTCAAATTAAACAATGTCTCCAAGCTCCAATTTTTCTTAAACATCCTGGATAGCATGGAAATGTGAACCTATAATTTCGAATTTTCCAGTTTTTTCTTTGAGAAACCACTAACCTCTGCTGGAGAACAGAAGAAGTTAATCCTGGTACTGCGGTGATTTTCATGAACCGTTCCAGCGTGACACACTTCCCCGTTCAAATAGCGAATACTGAGAGATCCATCAAATGCCGCTTGAGGGGCAGCCTGAATGTAACCCATGTTATATGCTTTGCCATTTATATTTGACTGACAACCTCCGATAGGCCCTCCTGAAATAGAGAGATATCAAAGTTTTGAAATTGCAACTGAATTTTATTGATTTGCTTTTTTCTATACAAATTTTCACCTCATTCTATTTTATACGTCAAAGTAAAATTATGTAGTACCTAGAACTTTCTAATAAGTTTTAGAATTGTTTATAAATCTTAGTAATGTCCTTGCATATGGTTTTTACATTGAAATTCTTCTGGACTTATTCATAATGACATACAAGACAACTCAGTACAAGGATTTTGATTCCGACTGTCTTTATAATGCTCTACAAATCACCAAATTAATATCTCTGTCACAAGTTTTATAATCAACATCAATTTTCCTTGCAAAACTGAAGTTGTCAATTTCCAGCAACTGTTGGTCAAAACACATACCTGGACAAGTTGAGCCGGATCCATTGTTGACCTTATTAATGGGGCGACATACATTAATAAAATAGGTCAAATCTTTGTGGTCTGGGCGAGTGTCCACTACCGTCCACACATCGTCCAATCTGGCCAGGGGTGAAAGGTCATACTGGTTGCCCTTATCGTCACTCACGAAGCAGTCGACAGGTTCTGGTGAACAGGCCAGAGCTGTCTCAAAATTGAATAAGTAGGTGTTTCCCTCTTTTCTCACAAATGTGGGTTCACCAAGCTGGATGCCTTTACGACAGAGAAACGTGATGATGACTTTTACCTTTTCACCTACAAAATATAACAAGCAATAATGTAGCGTTCTATCTAGTAATCTTCAAACTTGAAGAAAATAATTTACCAAAGCAAGATCAAACTCTACTTAATTTTTTTTAATGACTTAATAAGTAGAGTTCAAACTTGTATCATGTATCTTATAGAATAAATTATTCATACTCTCCTGATGGTTTCATAATATAGAAGATTTACCTACTGGGTGAGTCGGATTAAGATGTTCAGTAGATATGTTTCAGTTCAGCTACTCCAACTTTTGTCAATGGCCACTGTTTACAACCAAGTGTTTAAGAGGTCTAAGCCAGTAAGTGAATATTTTACTATCTTGTTTGCACACTTGTCAGCGAACAAGAGACCATCGGGTTCTATTTCTCAAAAATTCTAAAGATGAAAGATAAATTTCATAATGAAAATATTGATATTGATTGGCAACAATTTCACTTACCATTGTCCAGTCTTGGTCCACTGTATGTGAGTGTGAGTTGTCCATCATCAGAGAATTCTAGTTCCTTCTTAACACTTCCAAGATGGTGGAGTTTGTTGTCAGAGCCCTTTTGACAGACAGAGACCGGTGAATCGCCCGTGATTGGACACTCTGTCGACCCATGGGAGATGGCACCGCAGATGTTGATCTACAATTCAAATGAAAACATTGATGAGCATCACAGTCAGAAGTAAAATTACCTTTACAGTTTCGGCAGTATTCTACATGCCTTGATCGCAAAAACTCACGGCAGATGGCGTGCCGGAGTGGGGCGTGAGTGTGAGAATCTCCTGGGCCCCTTCAGGATGGTGTCGTACACATTAATGAGCTGGATACAAGAATTAAAAAATAATTTCCATTTTAAAAAGAACTTGCACAGAAATAGAAGTTGCAATTGTTAAACATCCACTTTGACCAATAGATGGAGCTACAGCATACAGCTTCATATACAAATCATGGTGGAACAGGAGAACAAGAAGACAAACAGACAACTTCATCGCATAGTTTTTATTGTCTGTGATGCAACCACAAAATATGTTAAGACCAAGACCTTAACTGGCAAACTACATGCTCATATGTATCAGATGTTTCTGTCACATAATTTTGATTAAAAGTCACACAATCTTTGAACTATTAGAAAATCCTTGCTCCATTCTAACCGTGTATGTATCACCATCTTTGCCCTGAACAGTATAATCTGCCCCCTTCTTTCTCAATGGTTGAAGGTTAAATATGTATTCAGAGTTCCTGTCTTTGACTGTACAGTCTTCAGTCTTGCCACTGTCTGAAGTGTCGATGGCGCACGCAGCCTCCGTCTCCCACAGGAAGACATATTTACAGCCATTGACTTGCTCCAGGAAACGCGGTCCAGAAGACTGGAATAAACAAGCTCAAAGTTAGATCATATTGCAGAGTTATTTAATAGCTTTGGGCCATCTGGGAGACCAAATGTCGAACCCCAGAATAATGTCAATAGTGACTGTTCTGGAACTTGCACATTGCTTTTAATTACTAAGAACTACAATACGGCACCTACATTTTCTTCTAGTCAGCAGCATGGCTTTTAGTTTTCAGCTAAAATTAAATGCCCTGAAATTTTTCAAGGTCACAACATTGGCAGTTATCATAGGTTTGTTCTGGCCTTTCTGTATATCAACATAAGTCAGATTTGACATTGCAGTAAGGCAGTATGGCTGTATTCATCAAGACCAACTTCACTATAGTGCGAAAAATGTCCAAAAGAATGTTTCATTAAAATGATTTTCATATTAATCTTGCACAAGCGCTGCTTTAATATAAACCACAAAAAATTTGAAAACCCATATCCCTACCAATTTCCCTTTTTCGCATCTCAGACGTAGATCCGTACTATATACTGTTTTCTTGCCATCGCTGTCCGTACATTCATCCCCAGACGTATACTGAAGAATGAGACCGTCTGACGTGATGTGAGGCGGACTACGAGCTCGACCTGCATTCATTACACTTTGTGTCTCCTTTAATAAAAGAGATTTTATTAATAAAAGTAAAACTGAAAAAAGCAAAATAAATGTTTATAGTGTAGCAAAAAGGTGAATTACGTTGCTTAAAATTAAGACTTTTATGGTTCTTAGTAGAAACAATGTTCTTACATAATTATTCCTTTTCCATCCATTTACATGGCTCACAAGTAAAAATGACTTAATATTCTAACGAAACACAAACAGTAAAGTTAAATATTCTACACTACTCAACTGTACATACTATATCCCCCTCTGTTAGCGATGTTGAACACGCCGCAGCCTGACTGTTACATAATGTCTTCCCTCCTACGACAACATGGTTCACGGGACGACACACGTTAATGTAGAATTTCCGCTTGGCTGAAGGGTTGGACTCATCCATTACCGACCAATTTTCCTGATCCTCTGACATGGATAGACTGAGAGAGACAAAGATTTTAAATTACAATTGATTAGAAGTTGCAAACTTGACAGGAGTAAGTATCAGGTCTCAAATTATTACAGTCTATGTGTTTTGGATATTTCATTGTTGAAAAAAATGTTTTCATTCTTTTGATTTTTGACTTAATTTTCAAAAAATATGAAAGGTCATCATCTGGTATTCAATTAATTAGACTCAACAAGAAGATGGAATAAGTCATGTTTCAAAACGTTTGTGTACACAACACTGTAAATAGTTATCAAATATTTATTTTAACGCAAGGACTCATTACATACTTTTTCTACTACCTCCAAGGAGGAGAAGAAAGTTATCAGAACTAAACAGTTTGCTTTATGAGCGCAAGATAGAAACTCACCTAGACAAGTCATATTGTTTATGATTCTTCTCATCAGTAACAACGCATTCTATTGGTTCCTCGGGACATGCATGCTTCGTGTACCACTTGAAGAAATATGTCGACCCCGCCTCCTGGACGAACTCGGGTCTAGTATCGTTACCGTCCTCATCACACAGAAAGGCAATCTCCATCTTGCGATTGACGCCAGTATGATACTTTTCTCCGTCCGTGTATGTGATGTTGATCATTCCATCAAAGTAAGAGAGTTGACTGTTGGCTTTACCAATATTGTATCTGGAATAAGAAATGGTGGATTTTTAAGAGTTTTAAAAGTTTATTCAATTTAACGCATGAGAGATTATTTTAATTTTCTTTATTTACCTAAAAATCTCATGACATTTCTCCAAGTTTGACTACATTTGATTTTTATTAGGCACCATTAAGGCTGAATACCTTACCCGTGGCAAAACTAAACATAAAGTTTTTGGCAAGTTGTTTCCATTAGTTAAAGTTATACATCGCTACTTACGAATGTGAAATCATCAACTATTATCAAACGGATGAAAACGTCGTATTTCAATTATTGATAATTCGACATTCGTGAGTAGTGATGTATGCGTTTAAATAATGATTGACATGGATGAACACATTGTCTCTGAAAGAGTTGAAGAGTGCTTCAAACAAATTAAGTATTCATATCAAATGTACTAGGGAGGACTTTTGCTATGAGATGGTCCAATCAAGTGGAATCAAACTAGAAAAAATATCTCATACTTACATGTGCTCTCCGGTCTTCTCCACCTGACACCCACCTGCCCCCTGGTGAGGCTCGGCATCACACGCTGTTCCCTTCACCTGGCCGCAAATGTTTACATAATAGTCGTAATTTCCGGCATTCACTTTATAGAATGCATCATTGCCAGACTTAGTAAGGGGAGACAAATCAAAGGCAAAACCTGTCAATGAAACAAAAGATTGGTCAGCTGACTTGGTATACATGCAACATCACTTGCTTGTAATGACACCCAGTTAAAGCATTGTGAATATACTGCCTACGGAAAAGTGCTTTGACTCCATGTAGGATTAAGAATTTGAATGGACTCATATAAATTGTAAAACTAAAAAAATGAGTTGATTCTAAAACTATGCAATATAAATGTAAGTATCAGCCATGGTGCGAAGTCCTTAGATACCTGCATATAATTGTGAAGAAAATATGACCATGAACCAAACAAGTTAAACATACAGATTCAGTTAATGAATGTGATGTTGCTTTGAATATTTTCATTATTTTTGTCAAAAGAGTCCGACTTTGGTTTTGAAACTTTCGTCTTTAAACTTTAAGTTAATAAACTTTCTAAAGCTTTAATTTTTAATTGATTTTTTAAATGTTAGAGACAAGAAACAACAATTGAACTCCACTCACCAGCCACATCATCAAAGACCTTACACCCATCTCCATGTTTCTGGCCCAGGACACAGGCTGCAGCCGTATGCCACTCAAACTCAAACAAACATCCATCATCCGACTTCCGTATGAGAGATGGAGCACTCTCCAGATCACCAGGTCGACACACAAATGTTATGATGCTTTCGATAGTTTTCCCATTGGAACAAGCTCCGCCTTCTTTGTAATGCAGCTTGATGACATTTGATTGGTCGTCGTAGGTAGGATTCTCGACGTACTTCCCCATGCTCAATGCATTACCGGAATGATCTGGAATAATTTAATTTGAGATTTAAAAAAAAAATTCAAATGAACCCATTCCTATACTTTACTCACACATTTTCATGTTTATTTTGAAAAGCAATGGTGTTATGAACATGGAAACAGTATAAATACGTGAAATTGAACAAATTACCATCCTAAGATCATTAAATGACTTTTCTTTAAGTGTAATTCCAGCAACTGGCCATATGGGACCAAAACTTCAGATGAAATTTTTAAAGGAGCCTCATAAGTTGACAATCTCTTTATTTCCATTCAATGTCCAAACATACAGAGCAAACTCACAAAAACATTCCAATCCTATGAATTGACATAACAATATATCAGTTTAATTAGTTTCATCTCACCAATCATACAGGCAGCTCCAGGAGGGCACTTCTCTGTTTTATCATGAGTGAGAACATCGTTGCAGACGTTAATATAAAACATGGAGTCTGATGATGAGTGTCTGCCATTCAGGGCCTCCCAGTTATCACCTGAAAGACAGAAAAATAATCAGAATAAATCCAATTAAGACATTATCAATAATTAAAATGAACTTTAACTATGGACACCATGTGTACTGATCTCTTTGGGAAAAGCTTTGAACATTGTTTTTGGGCCTCGATTTACAGTATGATTTTAGCAGAGTGTCTAATTTTTCTGTGGGTTTTATTTTACCAGCTTGTTTAATTAACAGGGCATCTGAACCCATAAAGTATTCCTATTTTCTTAGTGAAAGAGTGCAATAATCAAATTAAGGGTTTTGGTAGCGATCTTTACCTTCAATTCTGCAATACCTAAACATTTCTGAGTTTAAGTTTATTCCACACCAGATTGTGGACTAACTTAGGTAAGTACACACACTACACTGAATACATAATAAACTAGTTTTATTAAAACGCCCTCCTATCACCAAACACACAAACTGATAAATTGTTAAAAAATTAATGAATATACACATTACCTTCCGTTCTGACTAAGCTGGACAAATCAAAGTGTTTCAATTTGTAGTCCACTCCACACTGTCCAACAAGAGGGTGGTCCAAGCATGCATACTGGGTGTCCCATCTAAATATGTAAGTACAGTTAGACTCGGTCTCGTAAACTGGCTGGCCCGCACCTAGAAATGGAAATAAAACATCAAGTTTTATCCTACCAAATGGTCTTTGGCTCATCAACGTCAATAGAACTTGGATAAAAACAGCAACTGTTTTTAGTCAACACATGTTTCGGTAGTTTGTTCATTGAATGATTGACAATGGTAGCACTAGTAGCCACTACCAAAATATGTATCAACTTATGAGGGTAACATATTTTCTCAATTAATTATTTTCGAAAATTTGATCTCTTGTCCAAAAATCACAGGAACCCTTTTCAGGATGTCCCAAGAAATTCGTATTCCAGGGCTCAATTTTTGGCACATGCGCAGTCAAGGCTTCGAGGCTATTTGGTTGGGTTGAACCCTTTCGTGGAACCAAGGCACTCTTCTTACAGGATTGCGACATGACGTGCTTCCGCGGAAACAAAACCCAAATCAAAATCTTTTTTAATAGCAGTTTGTAGATATTATAAAGCTTATCTATAGACATAAGATGTATGCCAAGCTCATTTTCATCTACAATTTGCTTGAATGCGTTCACAGTGCGGACAAATTGTTTTCTTGCGCGGGTGATGTGGTTGAGACGTGACCCAAATCAAGGCAAGACTCCTACCGAGGCATGAGGGGAGCCTTCAGGCAAATGTGTCTACTGATGTTTGGACCTTATTCCAATTTTGGGAATTTTTTGTAAATAGTTTTTAGTGTCCCAATTTGGCGGGAATCACAAGATGGTGAGAAAATACTGTATGTATGCAAATGGAAATATAGAATAAAAACACTGAAAGACCATAGACCCTTGGTTACCTGCAGTCTTGTTACAGTGGAAGTATATGATTGTTTCTCTCTGGTACCCATTACCACATGTTACACCACCTCTGTATGTTAATGTGAGTTCACCATCCGAATACCTAAAATAATGTAGTGAAATGTGAACAAGTTTTAACAATTCTTATCTAGTCTTGATAGGCTCCAGTGGTTAATCCCAGGCCTCAATAGAATTTCACATTATCAACACTGAAAAATTCAATAGGGGGGCACAATTATAAAACACATGATAATATTTTTTAACATAAAATAAATTTTGGCATCAAAAAAAAAAAAAGTTGATCATGGTATAATGATACCGGTTAAGCTGCTACCAGGGCCTAATATCATCTTTATGGAGATGAGCACCCAAATGTAAATTCATTCAAGTTAAAAAAGTTAGAAAAGTGCGAATAAAAATATTTTTTTGCCAAGTCCATAAATAGCAGTGTTTTTAAAGGTACAAACCTACATGTAAACAACAGCAAAAACCAAACACCTTCCAACGTCAAGAACAACTCTTCGGTGTGCTCAAGTTTCACAGGTTTTATTGCCGTAAAAGATTCAGAACAGATCTGACTTTCAACACTGAGAACTACATTGTCTCAACCATACAACCTCAAAAGCACGTTTTCAGTACTGTTTTATGATTCGGCATCTTGTTACAATTCCATGAGCTCATCAAAGTAAAATCATTACAAAAAGAAGTGTTGAAGAGTTGTTTTTGGCATTTGAAAGACAAGTGTTTACCCCGGAGTGTATGGCTTTAAGAGCAATGCTTCGGTACCAACCTTAAACTCTGGTGTTGCACAGATCCTGTCACTTTGGCCAAGTTGTCACCCTTGGTCTGACACACCGCTGCATTTGGTGTGTGGACAGTACTTGTCCCATTACATGGGATATCAAGAGGACCACACACGTTCATATAATACACATAGTCACTATTGTCCTGGGTATCATGAGCTTTGACCTCATAGTTGCCTATGTAAAGTGAAAAGACTTAGAAATAATTTGGGGTCATAGTTCTGACAGAAGTATGCAATGTTTCATTTTATATAACACCTTTAGTAGATCTTTCATGTTTGATACCACACTTATGTGATCAGACATACATTGTTCTGATCTGACAGATGCAAGAATGCATGTGTAAGATCTGAATAATAATGTACGTCTGATAATACATGAAGTAAGGTCATGCGGGTCTGATCTCCTGAGGTGTCATATAAAACAAATAATGTCATTCATTTGTTCATAGCACAATAGACTCATATCACGAAGACGACATTTTGAATCAAAGCTGAGGTTTGTCATGCAGTGGTAAATCCCAGAACAATGCAACTTGCGCATGTTAACGTGCAAAGAAATGCTTTAATCAGCAAATGATTTTTCTTTCTGGATGCAAGCCTCACTTTGATGACTTATAATGGGGATTGCGCATGCCTGTGATATGAGACTATTACTGTCCATTCTCTGAAAATATTTGCACAATTAAACTCATAAACAGTCTTTGTTTGTATACTATTGTAAAAGCTGGACATGATTTGATGGATCTTGCTAGATATACATTTACATGGGAATTAATAACCTATTCAAGGATAAGAGTTGGACATATTTCACAGTCTACTTCAAAGTTTTAGACAATACTCACTTCCTGTTTTCTTCAATGGAGTCAAGTCAAAATTCACATCATGAATGTCATTTGAGAACTTGCACTGGTCCGTAGTAAGGTAGTCTACAGAGCAAGCATATTCTGTGTGCCATTCCACATTGTAGTGACAACCCATGTCAGATAGAAGTAAAGGATCTTGGTTCTACAAAAAACTTAAGTGGTGAGATAAATTGCTACTTGTTCCAGAATACATTTGAAAAATAAGTTCACTTACTATTTTAAAAAGACAATTTTTCATAAAATATGGTATTTTACATTTCAATGTGGTCTTTCACTTTTAAAATAATTAAACAATATTTTTTAAAGAATTCAATTTTTTCATAATTATACTTGACTTTTTTGTTGCTTCTAAAAAACATTTTCAATCAAACAACTGATAAAGCAGGCAATAATTCAAAGAAATCAAAGCATTGCATTCTACATTATACAAATTATAACATGAACAGGTAGCATTTTACATACTCCACCCCTCTTTGGACACACAAACGTGATCGTCGTGTTGGAATTCTCTGTACATCCAGTAGGCTTCACATCTGATGTATATTCCAACACAAGGTTACCGTCCTTGTTTTTACTGAGAGAGGACGAAACTGAGCCATATTTAATTGATGCTCCCGTTGCGGTTAAACATCCAGCAGATCCCTCACAGCCAGATGTTACTGAATCTGAAAAATACATTAGAAATTTTAAGCACTTTTACTTCATAAAAAGCAATTTCAAAGTTAAAAGAGTAATTGGATATAAAGAACTATACTTTGCAGTAAGAACAGTTTTGCCAACCAGCTTTGACCACATAAATTCCAAGTCCTTCAAAGAAACTGTCAAGTTTTTTAGCTGTAACCAAATATAGTTTTACATAGTGCTCGAATGATCCCAAAATATTCAATTTCACTTTTAAAAAATAATATGTAATATTCTGGCAACAGATGTTGAAATTTTTATCATGAGAGGGATGAAAACATTGATTAAGTGACAGGTTTTTTTAATTATGATTATTGCAATTTTATACTAGAACCAAAGAACATTAATTTTGTTAATCTTTATTGATTACAATACAATATCACATTATCAGGTTTATGTTTTGAGTGGGATGCCTGAAACTTTTTGTTTGTTTTAAAATATAAGAAAAACAATTTTTAAAAAATAACATGTTCACATTGGGCTGCTTTCAAACTTTACCTGGGGTAATATCTCTGCAAACATTGATATAAAATTTTCTACTTTGTTGAGGATCGTTGACTAAATAACCGCCAGACTGTTTGATGAGGGGAGATAAATCCCGCATACTGCCGTCGTTGTCGTACAGAGAACACTGTACTTCTTTGACATCCTTCGGTACAACATTACAGACAGCATCGGTGTACCATTCAAAATATGTGACACAGGCGTAGGATCCTAACAGGATGGGAGAACCCTGGAAATGAGAATTATTTATAATAATATGCAGATGATGATGGCAAAATGTTGACACTTTGAAATAACACACTGTGAAGAAACTTAAAGGCGTACATCGTTACTTACGAATGTCGAATTATGACTCATTGAAATATGGCGTTTTCATCCGTTTCTTTCACACAGTTTGATCATTTTTCGTTGCCAATATGTGTTACTACCTTCATTCTTTATCGATAACACAAAGCTCATACGTT
>JAOXYC010244234.1:0-10286 GCA_028565715.1 Phoronis pallida
TCTTTAGAACCACCAGTTGTATCTGTATGTATTGGAAGAGTAGGAAAACCTTGGTAAGTTATTGATAAGAGTACCATTAAAGAGGTAAAGCATGGATTTGTTCATTTACTGATGGAACACAACAAGCCATTTATCAGGTTCATATATACCACTGTTTTATTTTCACATCAACACTATCAACCTCAACATGTATGGCATTCCATCAATCGTTTGACACCAACGTATAAAACATCAAGGTGGTAATTGTATTATGTATGCAAACAATTATAAATGAGCTATGATTTGATCTATTGTAAAACATCTAAATAATTTATATATTTGATATGTTTTTTTATATCTAATATATTTTTGTTTAAAATAAAATATGTTGTCGAGACCGGAGTGTATTTAGATGAGTTAAAATAGAATAAAATCCAGCACTTTATTTCCGGTAGAAATGATTAAAACAGCGTTAAAAACTAGCTTTCGGACTGAGTGAAATGACGATCTTTCTCAAGTGAAAAATTATAACAAAAATCTGTTAGTATCATTTTTCACTTGAGAAAGGACGTCATTTCACTCAGTCCAAAAGCTAGTGTTTTTACCGCTGTTTTAATCATTTCTACCGGTGCTGGATTTTTTTGTTTACACATTTAAATAATCTTACTATGTTTTCCAGTGATATGCACGATTTACTTCTACGCACACAGCACTTTGCAGTACATGTTTTATCTAAAGACCAAGTCAGCCACAGTGTCCGTTTTGCTACACCAATCACAAATATCTTGGAGGATCATTTCGCAGGCTTCCCTCACCATAGGGGAGATCAGGTGAATATCTACCTACTACACTGTCACATAGGATGGTTACCTTATTGGCTAGAGTGCTCAATTTGTGGTGACAAAGAGTCTTTAGGGGAACTTCTCATGTTCTAGCCTAGGCACCAAACATTGAACTTAATGGCTAGGGGAAATTCACTGTAAAATCTTTTTAGGTGGCCAATTTTCACACATCTTTATATCCCACTTAATTGCTATGTATTTGGGTAAGCTGTAATTTATACTGAGAACTATCTAAATGTTAATACAAATTTATGTTTTTTACTTGCCAGAAGTGATACATTTGAAACAAGGGATAGACAGTTAAATAAATACTGAAAACAAAGGCGACAGTCGTGATCCTGAACGAAGGATGCAAATTTGAAGAAATAAACAGTAATGGAGAACAAATAATCAAATAAAATGACTGTAAAAATGTTATATTTCTATGTTAGGATAGTTTGAAAAGGGATGTGATTGTTAGAGTACCTGTCATGCAAAAAGGAAACCAAGGTTCAATCAGTTGGCCTCTGAGCCTCTGATTATTTTTCAAATTCATTTAAGTGTTGATGTCTGAATATTTCATGTCACGTGCAACAAACAAGGGGTGGCATGGATGGTTAAGTGGGTTAGAGCGATTGCATTGTGTTACAACTCCTCGACTTATTACTGGATGTTGCAGGTTCAAATCCGGGTAGACCTAGGAGCATTTCTGAAATCTTCTGTTTCACCCCAATGCTCGGTTTTAACTATCCAACTTGTCCATAGGGGTCAGAAATTGACTGCTTGACAGGTTTTAAAAAAAACTCCTCATAGACATAGACAACTCATTGGCAGTTATTTCTTTCAGAATCTACCAATATTAGAAGGCACATCAGCAGTAGTCACATGTAAAGCCATGTCAGTACATCCAATAGGTGATCACTTTGTATGGTATGGCCAGGTATTAAAGGCAGAGGCTAACACTGACCATCAAAACCCATTATTATACTACAGTAGGGAAGTAGGAAGATGGCTACAAGTCGAAAAATGTGGTCCCTCATTTATTGGCGTTATTCAGTCAATGTGTTTCAATTGACTGAATAATGGTACTAATTTGAGGGACCACATTATTTGACTTGTACCGGAAGATGTTGGTATAACTTTTGACTAATTGAAAACTTGTTCTGACTGAGCATTTTGGCTGAAGCAATTAAAGGCTGATTGCCGGCATTAAAACAGTAAGTAAATCCTTGTACAAGCCTTAAGGCACATATGGCCGGATGCTTCTCTGGTTTCCGCTTGAGAGGTGTTTTAAGAACTCCCTCTGCACAGGACACTTGTCATTTCTCTATCATAAAAATGGTAAAATGCATTAAAATTTCCACTCTGGAGGCGAACTAACATGTTTGATAAGATGATGTTAAAATCTGAAGTAGTGGGGTAGTTGTCTCGGGGTCAGCATGTCAAATAAAGTGACAAATTAAACGGTTCAATTTCATATATCATGTGATAAAATGAGTTGTCGAGGACCAGCACATTAAAATGATAAAAAATAAATCTTTTCACCAGTTAATATATATTTAAAATCAGTCACACTAGTAGTCTGATGTATGTTCATCATCCAGTTGATATAAATGTACAATGGGTTTAAATTCTATTACTGGATTTACTATGTGTTTACTGGACTGTGCTGCGGCCTCCCTCTCGGAGCCTTCATCATAGTCAGACCAGCCTGAAGGCTCCGAGAGGGAGGCCGCAGCGCAGTCCAGTAAACGCATAGTAAGTCCAGTAATAGAATTTAAACCCGTTGTACATCAGTCACACTAGCTTTCAAACGAGTCAGTCATTATATTTAATCATCCAAAATCCAATTGTTCTCCCGAAAATGAACAGTTCGCAAATAAGAACAATTAGCGCCAATTTTATTTATTATGCTTTGTGCAAGCAAAGAAGAACTGACTCGTTCGAAAGCTAGTGTGTCTGATTTTAAATATATATTAAGCGGTGAAAAGGTGTTCTATAGTTTTATCATATATTATAACTGTAGATAGTTCATTTATATTTATAATTCATTTACGGGGACCATACACATATTATGTTTGTAGGTCGTATCGGGCTGTAGGTGATGAAATGTTCATGCAGGCTTTTGAAGACACAACATTTCCTTTTGACCAGTGGACACATGAAGCGCACATTAGAATGGCATGGAATTATTTAAAAGAATATGGCCGGGAGGAAGCCACACCTTTAATTAAATCTGGCATCAAACGATATAACCAAACTAATGAACACCTGGTGAGTAAACAACGAACTAAACAAAAATGATGCCTTTTTGCTTTAATATGATGAAGATTATGATTCATCCAGGTAGATTGTCAATGATAAGTATAATTTATAAATCTGTTACACTGGACTTACCAAGTTAAATTTCTTTCCCGACGTTGCGGACAAGTCTGTGTCCTTTGACTAGGGTTTGCGTAGTGAATTGGCCGGAAACGGGAGTGATTATGTGCAGCCACCCAGATGGCTTCCTTCACTCCTCTTTCAAACCAGTGGTGTTCTCTATCAAGGATTTGAACATTGTCAGTAGTAAAATTGTGTCCAGTCTCATTTAAGTGTTCATACACAGAAGATTATCCTCTTTGCTTTGTTTCAATGAAGTTTCCATTCATCTTTGAAAACTTTATATTAAAACCATGTTCTACTCAACAATCTCTCAAGACTTGATAGATTCAATTCAGTTCACATCTTGAGAGATTAAACTGGTACATTAGTATTGGCTTTTCTTGCATGATAAGTTTGTTTCTATCGCTATCTCAAATGTATTATCGAGTATAAAACACTCTGACGGATCACTGTATTCATACGCTCTCAATATAATCCAATGGAAATGCCTAGTAGACTCGTTTTTTCTTCGACAACGCGTCGTCACTGTTTCATGTGAGAAAAAAAATAATAAACTCGTCGTCATTGAATAATAAATTTCTCAAAACTCGTCAAAATCCTCGCCAAAGGCTCGGAATTTGACTCATTTTGAGAAATTCATTATTCAATGACACTAGTTAATTATCCTCTATATAAAAAGACTTCATAATATTTTTTTTTTTTAGGTTGCCCATGGGTTCAGTGAGACAGTAACGGAATTCTACATTCATATGATCAGTAATGCTCTCGAAGTGAACGGTGATAGGGAACGGAATTTCCAAGATTTTCTCGCTAAAAATCCTCATTTATTAGACCGTCAACTGATATTCAAATACTACTCGGACAAACTGGTGCAACAGCCTGAATCTCGAGAAACGTAAGCTCTGTCGGTTTCAAATACATAAAAAAACATTGTTGGTTGCAAAATTAAATCTCTGCCAACTTCTTTTGGTTTCCGTCGATTTTCTCTGGAACTGCTCAACCAATTTTGATGAAATTTGGTACACATTCTCTGGGTGATGATTGGCTGAAAAAAATGCATAATTATTCATGACCATAAAATTCATAAATATCAATTGCAGTGAAACTTACATATTAAGAACTGTATGATTGAACAATTGACATGGAATATCCCATAAGTTCTGACTCCACAAATCAATTTGAATGCGTAACTCAGTCAACTTGAATGCGTTACTCAACTTTTCGAGCCTAAAATAACTATGGATTGGGCATCACAAGTGAAATTTTGAAGATTTTTTAAAAATATTTGCTGCATGTCTAAGGTATCTATAATTAAAGTACAATAAGTTCAAAGATTTTCACTGCAATTTGTTTTATTGACTTTTATGGTCACGAATAAGGCTAATGCATCTTGAATTGATAACACATCAGACTCAAGTGTTGTAGTAGATTGTAGTTTTTGTTGTCTTTTAACACATTTTATTTGTTTATAGATTCATGCCACCTGACAAAAAGCCATTGCCATGATAATGGAAAATTGAAGCCAGAACTGTTCTCTTTGGAAAGTCAAAAGAAGAGGAATTTGGATTTAATAAAAGTCATGCTGGGTATGGAGAATTTCTGAAAACTACATGTATCGGCCAGAAATTTTCTAGTGATAAGCATTTTTGAGGCATTTGAAAAACTGGTTACTGGGCAGGCTGTCATCTGGGAACGTATTTCTACTTCTGCAAAGTCAGAGTCCAACAAGCAAGTTTCCACTCAAGATGCACGAACCATACACCGTATTAAAAACCACACCAATTAAGATACCCAGCGAAGCGGAAAAATGGTACCCATATCTAAACCAAATTTTCCCAAATAGCGCTCGGAGTTAATTGTATTTCCTTGGTCTTTGTTAAGTGCAGTGTGAGTTAACAGCACAAACAATGGATAATGGTTATGGGCCCCAATAACAGAATGCCACAGCCTGTAGGATATGAATGTGCAGCACATCTGTAGCCACCCCTACAATGGAAGTAGCCTACCCAGTGTCGTACAGCATGTTTCATGTTTTGCAGTGTTATGAACCACACACCAAGAAAGTGTAATTGAACGATTTTCATCAAAATTGACTTGCTTAAAACTTGCTCTGATAAAATATGAAAAGCACTTTAATTTTGATCACCACCTACGGCATTCACTGACATAATGTGTTGATACTAGGCTTCATTCTCACTCACCACTCAAACCTGAGTTGGGATGACTGCCAGACATCTTTAGCTCACAAAGTGGGAATAAAATGTATGTCTGCTGAGTGGGGAAACTGGGGCATGATTATTAGCTTTTGTTGTCTTGTCCATTGCAATCCAATTCTGAATGGAAAAAATGTGCATGCAGTTAGAACCAAACTATAGGCATCAAAAGTTAATCTCATATGATAAAAAACATAATGATATTGAATGTCAACCACTGTAACATAAGAAGATCACCATTTCTGTGTAATAGATGTTTTTTAAAAACCATGTTCTCTGCATGTAAAAGTGTAATCACTGGTAATGCCCACACTTTTAACTTTCACTGACTTGTTAGACTATCTTAATACATTTATAGAGTATAAAAAGTCACCATAACAATTTCATGAAACAAATCCTTATAGAAATTTGTACGGAACTTGTGACGTCGCCGATATGTAATTCGTAGCTAAAGTCATTGGAAAAGTCACCTTATTTCAATTTCAAACACAAAAACTACCAAATATATCTTAATACAGCCAGGGTCCCCTGTTTTAGATATATTTGGTGATTTTATTGTTTGGAATGTGAACTTTTTCCAATGTGTTTAGCTCCGGATTACACATTGATGACTTCACGAGTTCCGTAATGAGAAAACCTTGGATCCATGGTGAAAACCAAATAAAAACAAATTTGGTGCATTTTTCAAAAAAAAAAAATCATGTCACAATGATTACACTTGTAGACCTGTACCTTTTAGTAATTATTGAGATACTCTAGGCCTGAATTTCCAGTTTCATTTGCAGAACTGTCAATTTATTTATTGCATTTTGTTTTATTTCAATATATCATGTCTATGTATGCAAAAAATAAAGCAATTATGTTCAAATAAATCTCTTCAACCTTTATCGATTATCTTATAATTATTTCGACTGTCACCAAAGTTCACAAGTTTTGTCTATCTGTATCAAGATGGCAGATGATCAAGGGGACAATATTTGATGTTATAAGTTATTAGTATTCCTTTGCAAAAACTAATCGATTCTCACAATAGGTAACTCAATGTTTTTAAATAAAACTTTGGATTCCTCATTATAATGTCAGTGCCTGTCAAAAATGGACTTGAAAACTTTAACAATCGTCCCACGATCTTCTTGAGGAACCCTGTATCACGATTCTAGCTGTTACGTTAAAGTAAAGTACGAAAATATTTCACCAAAGCTTATCAGGCCCTGACTATCGGGTTTGAGAAAAATGTCATCTGTTGAATCATGGGAGCGAAAGGTTATTGGACTGTACGATCTATCTCTAGAAAGATTATCTTAAGCGACATTCTTTCTTTGTCAGATGTCGAATAATGAGGGGCATGAGTGAAAATATAGGTTTTGGACATCTTTTTCACTAATCTACTCGTACATGTTGTCAAAATCCATCTATAAGATTTAAACATTTAGTGTAAGAATTTAAAACCATACATCGCTTCTTGCGAATTTGAAATCATCAAATATTCTTCAATATATACATATTCAAATTAGCATGTATTAAATTTTATTATAAATATCAAAACAATCAATTACCTTCATATTTCCATTATCATAAATTCATCAATACGGAATCATTGATAAGGAACTCCTCGAGAGAAACTGTAAATTTCCAAATATATTTTCTATATTTTTTACAAGTGTTATAATTCCTATTTCCAATAAAAAATGATTCGCAAAAATGTCTCAGATTTCATTTGCCTTACCTAATTAAATAAATTCAAAAATTCAAAATATCTTCCGGATTGTGCAATCACAAAAATTAAAACACACATTCATAAACTACAGCAAAAACATAATACTTTATAACTATTATTTTATCCGTCAAATAAGAAATTACTTTGTGTGTTCCTTCTTACATTTATTACGTGTGATATTGCCTACGAGGGAAGATATTCTTGCAAGATTACCGCTCACGGGGTTCATTGTGGTGCTTTGGTCAGATCTTATTCATTTCTTATCTATTTTAATTCTATGATCATTATTAAAATTGTATAGGAGGACCTCTTATCAGCGGCAAAGGCCTCTTTCAAAAATATATAATTTATTAAGATTCAAGTGCAAAATAATGGCATTTCTATGCACTTTACAAACATTAATATAAAATTAAAAACGAATGGTTAAAATAAATTAAGTTAAAATAAATGATTGGCGAGTTTAAAAAACGTGAATTAAAACTGTATGTACATGTTTTCTATTTAATCATTGATCATGCTTGTATATACGTATGTTTATGTTTTTGGAATAAAATTATTAATTCGTAAAATTCGTTTTCGTACACTGAGTTGATCTCAGTTGTTCTAATGTCGATATTTCATCGCGTCGTCTTGATATGTTTCCGGAAGAAGCAACAGTATATATGTTCAGATCTAGTTCAGACGAAGTTAAAGATTAATTATAACAAACAAAACCAGACACTTGACAATTGTCGATTTTTCAAAACGGAAAGGTTTTTGGGCAGGCAAACTTTACTATAATTAGGTTATAAAGGTTCCTATCTTCGCAAGGCGTATTTTAGTATATCTTTAAACCAGTTTCGTTGAAGACGATTATCCATTTGTTTTTGCAAACTTGGTAGATGTGCGTTCAAAGCGTCGGAATGCATTTCGCTCAGTGGTGACAGACCATGTAATAATTGTCTAAATTACATTCCAAGATAACACAATTCTCATCCCCGGGTCTCATCCACATCGTTTTTTGAACAAAACTCACTTGTGCTTTGCAAGAAAAAGTTCTGCCCGGCGACATGTATTCTAATCATAATACATTATCACAGATCTAGAATAACTGTTGGTATATTTACTTTTTCTTAATCAAATCAATAGAAGTGTTCCATGCCCGGGGTTCCATGTATGGACGCATTTATGTTTGTAAATGTGTCTTCCATTACATGCCCTACTTCATTTTACAGACGCATCCATCAAGAGGATCAGCACTCTCATCTTTAGTTATCGTATTTCTTTATATTTTATTTGTGCCCTATAAATAATTAATAAAGCGCGAATTCATACAATTTTTGGTCACCCGGTATTTTAGATCCCCTGATAAACAATGTCCATATCCAATCTTCGAGTAGTGCCTCATTGGGATACTGTTGACCACGATGGGTGCGTTAGTGTTTCTTTTAGTGTGCATTCTATTTATCCGTAGCAGCTCTGCTCAGAGTAATTCAACGATACAGCGGATCTATGATCTTGAAATTGAATTAAACCAAACAAAAACGGAGTTGCAACTTGTCCGTCTATTAAAAGACTCAATAGTGGCACAATGCAAGACCGTGCTTACGGCAAATCATGAGGATCTCCAAAAGTGTGAGAGCGACGCAGTGCTGTTTGTGAAGTTACAAGAAGGCAAGAAGCGAGTTGAAGAGCAGCTTCGTATGTGTGACACAAACCTACAAACTTGTGTTAAGCAAGCGACAACAACACCCACACGTAAGATTACCTTAACGACAACACCTCATTAAATAAGTTTATCTGGTTGGTGAAATATAATAAAAATTGAAACACCATTTCATGTTCACTACGTAAGATCATCTCATCTCCATAGGTTATAGGCCTAATATCATCAACGTCCTCCTCGTTTTTCATCATCTCTTTGATATCATTATCATCATACTAAACACCGTCATTGTCGTCTCATTCATCATAATTTTTGGTATTCGCCCTAGACAGCGGCTCCGGTCTTAACAGTAGCTCTTTTATTTCTAATACATTAACAAAAAAGACTCCATATCTAGTCTTAATTAAAATGAGCTGGGTGAAATATGATTCAAGTCTCATTTCAGAAAAGATGGTAGGCTAATATGGTAATAATAATAATTATTGTAATTGTTAATGTTTGGTACAATAAATGTTTGTTCAATTAAATTAAATTCATCATCAGCATCGATCGTCATTGTCATTGTCGTCGTCGTTTTCTCATCGTCATCATCGTTAATTATCACTGCGAGGCGACGACCTTTTCATGTCTGGGGATCCGTGACCGTTACCCGTGTCCCTATGCGACCGTCGCCCGCTGTGTTAATGCGACCGCCTGCCTGCCTAATATTATGCAACCCTTGTTTCTCAGTTGCTGCGCTCACCTGCTCACTGATGGCACAAATGGCAAGTATAAATTAGTAAGACCCCCGGTGGGAAGTAACTTCCATTGTAGGGGTGGGTACAGATACGCCGCCCATTTCGGTCGTGTTTTCACCGATTTTGGTATTGATATGGGTCGTTATATTTCAGATTTTGGTATTGATTTGGGTTGTGTTTTTATCAATCAAGGTATTGCAAAGAAAAATGGACAGACGTACGTGTCACGTGCCGCTCTTCTGGCAGAAATACTTTGGCCGTTCTTTTGCTGTATTATATACTGTGTAGTTAACTGCTGATTGTTGACGTTCTTCAGTCGCATTTTTGACGCACTTTAGACGCTCTTTTGTCTACTCGTATTTCTGACAGAAAAGCGCCTAGCCGTACTTCTGTCTGTTTTCTTTGCAATATACTGTACCCAAATAGGTCGCTGTTTTGAAATTTTGTTTCGCTCAACGTTTTGTTTCATTATAAAATGGGCCGCCGGCCGCCTATTTACACGATGGATCTGCGCATGTGTGAGGTTGATGACATGAACATTTGAAGCTCTTCAAATTTTTCAAAGATTTTCCAGTTTTTAGGTATCATATCGATTATTTTTTGATATATACTAATTCAACTATTTACAAGGACTCATCAACGTCAAAATCAAAGATTGATTGGATTTTATACTGATATTATATCGACTTTTATGATTTCTCTTTGTTCCTGTTCACGTGACTTTTGGCGGGAATATGGAATGAGCAAATTTTAGCGTGATAATCAACTCAGCTACTATAACATTCATTA
>JAOXYC010244345.1:0-10284 GCA_028565715.1 Phoronis pallida
GTCACGCGACTGTGAGTGAACTTTTCAGCTCTAACCACTGGGCCAATAGGTTCAACGCCTAGTGTTTCGGTGATGGCTCATAGCCTTATGTTTTTAGCCGAAATCGGATTCAAATTGGCAGCTCTGGCGGCCATTTTGTGTTTTTATCGTTTTTTGGCCATATCTTAGTCCCCTTATGACCTACAGTTCTGAAATTTGGTATGCTAGTAGATCTTTTAATGCTCTATCGGAAATGTCTTATCAATTTTTCGCTACCACTTTTCCTTTTCGAGTTATTAACGTTTTTTGATCAAAAATTAGTTCGATCCATTTCATCTAGTATATGGTTGGCTGTGTAGGTCACTTCCCTGTTGTACTAATTGGCCAAAAGGTTCAATGCCTAGTGTTTCGGTGATGGCTCAAAGCTTAAAGATACGGTCTCCTTGTTGTTGAGGATCTGGGGTGAAAATTCAAATCAACTAGAAATTTTGTGTATGAGTCCTTTGATGGATATATAATTAACCTGCATCTTAGTCAAAAAAATCGGGAAAAGGGTAAATTTGGTGACCAAAAGTCATAAACTGCAAAAATTTGAATGCGTGGTTAGCCCAACCTTATTAATTTTAGGCTACAAAAGTCATTGAGGAGCGCATTCAAAATAATTCTTGGTGCCAGAAATTGGGGGATATTCTAATTATTGTGCTCGCAGTTCTAAATAGGGAAGTGAAGTTTCACTTAAATTTATTTTTGTTACTTTTTTGGTCACCAATACGGCTAAGTTATATGCATCTTTCAAATTCATAGAATGGTATACATGTGCCACCCAGTTGGGTCGGTTTTTCCCGGTTTTGGTATTTGCCAGTCGAGAATGGGTCAATTTT
Source organism: Phoronis pallida (assembly GCA_028565715.1). Lineage (NCBI taxonomy): Eukaryota > Metazoa > Phoronida > Phoronidae > Phoronis > Phoronis pallida. The sequence continues at coordinate 861 of JAOXYC010244345.1, forward strand.
TCATGATCATGTTTTTTTTGTGTGTAGTTTTTTCATGATCATGGGTTTTTTTGTGTGTAGACCTACACGAATATAGTTCATGGTCTTTGAAATATTTTTTGCAGTTCTTGTACTTTGCGAGATATTTTTATTATTTTATGTTTATTGCCAGTGCGGTTGCTAACTCCTGACAATTGACATGTTATCTCATAAAAACAAATCCAGGTTCATAAGGAATACTTGTACATGTATTCAAATATTTCACAATTACAGATAATAGTTACATGGTCTTGATTAAAAAGAACTAGCAATCGTCACATACTAACAATAAATACTCAACTTAAAATATCCCTCAACACATTTGTTGCTAACAGAAACAAAGTCTTAATTTATAAAGTTTTTACAACTGGTGAATTAAGTAGTGTAGACACATAAGAGTTATACTACTGGAGATTCTAGTCAAATACTGACAAATACTCTAGACGGCAGGTTTGTTGCTATACATTGCCTGAATTTAATATTTTACAACCAATAAATCAAGAAGTGTAAACACATGTAAGAGTATAACTTGAGATTTAAGGCAAACTCAACATATTGAAATGAGTGACCTTTTGCTGTTTCTAATGAACTTCAAGCAGACTACTGATGTTTCTGTTTTTGAACAAAAGGTGGCGGATTGGTCAGCCCATCCTGTAAGCTGGAGAGTGCCCTGTCCAACATGTGGGACAACTGGAACCTCAGTCACCACTTCTGTTTAAGAATGGCGATTTGATTCGTTCATTGATCAATTTTTACACTCCTTGTTTGAACTAATTTCTTTTCTTCACCAAAATGAAAAAACCCTTCCTGCTGTGTCTAAATGTCTGTGAATACAAGTCATATGTATCACTGCAGCTAGGCCCGCTGTTTTCAATGTTCTTGGATTCAACAACAACATTTCTCTCACTAGTCCTAATCCATACAAGTAATGCCATATAAAACATTTTGTTCTTCACATTCAGCAATTCATTCCATACAGTTTGCGAGATGTTGCAATTCCAAACGTCTTAAATGTCTATCTGATAAGCCATAAGCTTACTGGACATAATCTGCAAGGTCTTGTCCAATATGAAGAAGTCCTTAAATCAAATCTTTGTGTCTATATGAGTGAATACAGCTAAACATACATATCACTGTAGCTACGTTTCCAATGTGTCAACCTTCTCATTTTCAAACACTGGTTTGATTCACTGATATGTATTTCACTACAGTCTTTATCTTTGCAATTGATCCTTCAGAATGATATCCTCAAAAATGAGCAATTGACTCAATGGAGTATTTAACAGCTTGTGAGAGATGAGAGTCATTCGTTTCCAATGTGTCAACATTCTCATTTTCAAACAGATCCTTCAGAATGATATCCTCAAGACATCTCACTCTTTTTAATAATCACATGCGATTGTCCAAAGTATTCACACACAATTCAGTACATACAAGATGACCATGACAGAAGAAATGCACCACTTATTGGTCAACAACAAAATTAACAGTAGTCAGCTTGAGGTTCCTGTGAAACAGATGCATCACTCATTTAATACAATAGTATTTGAATTAATTCTCAATTTACATCTTATACAAGTAGATGAATACAAACAACCATTATAATACCTATCAAAACTTGTTCTAGTATAAGTACTCTACATTGAAATTTATTCCTTTGTGGATACCCAAATAAAATTATCTTCATCCACTTGTACTCCCCACCAACTGATTTTATTGGAACAGTCCAGAGTGCCTCGAGGCACATTACAGACCTCAAGGGCCCCACACAGGCCTTAAGGGCCATGAAAAAGAATGGCCTTAAGGGCCTCGCACAGGCCTTAAGGGCCATGAAGAATAGAGAACAGGTTTTCAAAACCTGTTATTTATTCTTCAAACAAATTCACAGCAGGTAGAGGTAGATTAAATCAAATTTCCTGCATGTTTCCAAAAGCAATACAACTGTCTATTCATGCAATTGTTTTCAATCTTTTAAATGAATGATTCATTCAAATAAGACAAATTTTGAACAAAAGTACCTCCTTGATTATATACAGCTGATCAGCTAGATGTCAAAATTATTTTTTCTTACACATTTTTTGCCAATTCCTTTGTCTGAAATTAAAGAAGTTCAATCGTACTGTGTGTACAGCATTTACACGCTTTCATACCAACTCAACGTTTTGAACATGTGTGACTGCATTTTTAACCCTTGTAAATTGTATAACTTCCTTGAGTAGACTACAAATGCACAAAACTACTAATTCGAAACACTGATGATTAGATACATCCCAATTGTCATTTGTTGTGTATCCAATCCAAAGATCAAGTTTCTTATCAGTATCCAGAAAATATTGAGCAGCTTCATCCCTGAAATGAGAAATAATATTCAATTAAAAATCATTGAACATGTCTATAACAACATCTCACAATACTTTAATCACTGCTAATGAAATGCTAGAATGTAAAGAAAATATGTTCATTAACATACATAAATAAAATGCACATAGGAAATCCACCTGTTATGAACAATCATGAACTCTTAAATATATTATTAAAACATTTTCACAACTTTCTGACTGAAATTATTGTATGCCACATTCCATAGTTATTCAACTGTTCATAACTGTTCATATTTTGACTACCACTGTATCACAGTTCACAACAATGTTATAGCACATTTAACTATTTCAACTATTGCAACTTCAATGTTCTACAGCTTCTCTTTGCAATGTTTGTAATCATTATTTTATGTCTTGGTAAATAAAGCATAAATCTTTCTAGTATCTACAAGGTGGTTGTCCATAATACAGCATCATGGTCTGAGTAATAAACATCACGTACAGCTGTATCAACTTGGCCATCATGAAAAGATGGCCTATTAAAGTATACATGATCTAAAAGTGAACCATAGTCTGTTGTTGCCTCAGTAATTAGTTGATTGAATCCATATCTTAACATCAGCGATTTAAGTAGTGAATCACTGTCATCAAGAAGGTTGTCATTGAAATCACCAAGAATAACTGTCGGAACAGATTCTGGCAAATTGATAAGCAATAACTCTAAGTTCTGTACAAATGCTCTATGTGACAAAGATGGACTCTTGTACACCGCAACAACTACAAGTCGACCCTTATGTGTAGTTCCAACAATTGCTTTATATTCAAAACTCATCAAACTATCAGTTATTGGATGTATTTCTCGAGGTTGCAAATGAGATGATGCACAGATAACAATACCATGCTTCTGACACTGACCTACGACATTGCTTTTATCGGATCTAAACGCTTTATATGAATGATCATACAAGAACTCATCAATGCAATCACCTGGTGACAGGTAAGTCTCAGAAAAGCACATGATGTCTATGTCATTGAAAAACTGTTTCTCATAATTACTCAACAAATCTCTCAGTTTAGTTGACAAGTAATGAATATTCAGGTAACCAACAGTTAGACTAGATCTTGTACAATGGTTTTCCTGGGGCACTGACAAAGTTGGCATTTCTTTCATTTCTGTTGCAACTCTAGAGTCGGTCTTAATCCCTCTTTGGTTGAACTCAGTAATGTGCAGTCCTTCAATCGATTTCACTCTGCTGAATGCAACATATGCTTGTCCATTTCCAAATTTGCTGGCACCTTTCATACATACTACAATTGTATCTTTTGTCAGCCCTTGACATTTGTGGATTGTGACTGCCCATGCTAAAGTGAGAGGAAATTGTAAGCGTGAGACTTGTGCAGCTTTCCTTCCAGATTTTTCAAATTTAGATTCATGTCTCATAATTGCAACTGCATTGGGATATTTTTGTTTCCATTGACTAGTTGCTATGGCTTTCTTTCCAACTTCAACACTGTCAAATTTTACAAGTATTGTTATCACCTGTCCATCAGAGCCTTTCTCAACTGCCTCAACAGTACCAATGACACCATTTACTAGTCCATCTGATGTATCAACATTGTAAACTAACATCACTCGGGCATCAATAGCAATTTCAAGGACAGTATGTAAACCACCTGTTTCTGAACGTTTTGTAGTTTACTCAATGTGTTCTAACTCTAGCAATCTGGTGCTGTCCTTCTTGTCATCAATAGCTGGGATTTTAACACGTTTATTCTGATCAGGTTCAATGGCTCTAAGCCTAATTTGGTTCCAGTTATCAACATCACAATTGTATGCAAACACATGCAAAGCATCATAGGGGTAATCTGGAGAGTTTTCATCAATTTGTCTTGATCGTAGGGTAGCAATATCATCTTCGGTATGTTTACCAACTCTTACTCGACACAAAAGTTCAGCAAAATCTTGATCATCCCTCTGTCTCATTACAACATTTAGTTCATGTAAACTGAAATACTCTTTCCAAAGCGAGCCATACAAAGTTGCGAGAGGGTTTCTTACTGCATCATAAATATGGGATTGACAAACTGGAGGTAGCTGGTAAAGGTCTCCAACTGCTAAAATACAGACATTGCCAAATAATTCAGAGTCATCACAAGGTCCCATTATTTCAGTAAGCCTTCTATGAATGTTCAACAACATGTCTGAGCCTACCATAGAAATTTCGTCTATAACCAACAATTGTAAATGTTCAAGTTTTGAACGTAGAGTGTTCAGTTTGTCACATGTGAGAGGTTCACCATGTTGTCCATATTTGGATGTTCTCAATAAAAGTGCTGAATGAATGGTCATTCCATTGATGTTAAAGGCGGCTACACCAGTTGGGGCTGTTAACAGAGTCACAATGTCAGTTGGTTTGAATTGTCGTGATAATGAAAAAAATCTTTTTGTATCAGAATGGATAAGTCTTATCACATGGCTCTTCCCAACTCCTCCCGGACCACTCAGAAATAATCGGTATGCTTTGGGCTTTTCATTACGTTTAAGACAACGCACTGCATGTTTGCACCACTTTCTGTGATAAAAGACGATTTCTCTTTGCTTTTGATTGAGATTGCGCATCATACCTCGATACTCCTGTGGGGTCAACATTTCTCGATTCTCTTCAATATCATATCTGGCTACAAGATCAGATGCATTTTCAGAGGGTGGCCTTTCAAACATGACTGCATTTGCATCAAGGTCTTCCTGCTCTACCTGTCTTTCAACAACCAAACCTTCATTTTGGGCCTGTAAGTTTTCATGTTCTATCCCTGGGGCTAATAACTCCCACATATGTTGTGGTGGACCATTCTGTACATTGTTGTCAATTGCATGGTCAATGAGATCAGCATTGTGAGTGTATTTTTGCTCGTTTTCTAAAATTAGTTGTGAAACTGCATTGTAATGGGAGTTGTAATTGTCATAACCAGCTTTCAAATCCCTCTCTTCATTACGCCATGGGAGATACAGCATAAGTTTTGCACGATAGAAATTGCTTGGCTCTTTTTCCACATTGAACTTACGAAAGCGTATCACAGCTGTTTTTTTTCTCTTGTACATAACACCTTTCCCATCTTTAAGCTTAATTTTCTGAGGTAATGACATGGGAGCATCAGCTTCTTGTTCTAATACAACTGGAATGCTATCATCCTCATCATCGTCATCTTTATATCGAGTTGTGTAATTCGCACCAAACTCAGCCAAGCACACATTTTCAACATTGTTTGGTCTGCTTTCATAGCGATCTGTCAAACTCTTTTGGAAAATATCAGTGTCATCGCTCTCCAGTTTATCAAGGGCCACTTTATCTTTCAGAACTGCAACTCTTGTGGCTTTTGGATCAGTATTGACAAAGACTACTTTTCTACTCGTTCGTTTCAATGGCATTGACAGAAGGCGGTAAACCGCTTCTTGTGCACTGACTTCTCGGTTGTTTAAAAATACAGAGCCAACCTTTCTTAAAGTGGACGTAATATCTGTATCCCTACATTCCTGACAAGCTTGTTTCAATAATTCACCCATGCCCCTTTCGTCCTTCGTTAAATATGAGGCCACATAAACAATACACGCGTACGCATCTACAATATATTGTATATCAATATTTGCTTGCCAGGCTTTAAGAACAGTTGGGTTATATGCATTCACATTTAGCTCAGATGGTGATCGTTGCAAAACAACAGTAGAACTTTTCTGAGAAACACTCAAAGCTTCCATGTAATCATCAACTGTTGTTCCTGCTAATTCACAAAGCTGCATCAAAGATAAGCCAGTTGGAGTTTCCTCACTTGTCAAAACATCTTGCACCAATGAAAGAATGTCTTTTGCAGACTCTTTTTTACCAATTTCGACAGGTTCTCTTGCAAGGATTGTTTCTGAACTGGGTGGTCTGGGGTATTTAAACCTACAAGAGCCCTTTTTCCTACAGTAGGCTGAATGACTATGTACTTGTAAATGTTCAACAAGGTCCAACAAAACTTCATCATCTTCAGGAAATGCACATGTGATATGCTTGCTAATGAAAGAGCACACATCCTCATCAGTTTGTTCATTTAATATTGGTGCGTCTTTTATCCATAAGAGAATATGTGCATGTGGTGATCCACGAGCTTGAAACTCTATACGTGAAACATAATCAGTGATTTCCCCTAATGGATGAGCATTTGATAACAAAACATCTCGGAAAAACAAGTCAAGTCTGTATTGAAAGTGACGTGCAGCAGTAACAGGGTTACATCTCAGCCAATTTGATCGCTCAGTAAATGTCAGATTTGCAACATCTTGATCACTCAACACTGTACCATACTGTCTAGCTATTGTCTGAATTGTGTCAAACCATCTACAGTCAGCTGCACTTAATGTTAAAAACATATTAGGAATGTTTCTCTGTCTAATCATTGCCAAAACATCATAGAACAGTGATTGGTAATAACCAGGAGATCCTCGCACATTCTTAAGTATTTTGTACGCATTATCTGTCTTGATCATTTCATTCATGTGCTGTACATTCTTTACAAGCCCAGCATTTATTTCATGTCCTTGAAAGTGTTTACCTGATCCTCTTCGAAATATGAAATGATTAATGTCAGAGTTTACTTGCTTGCTTTCAGTTGCATACTGAGCACTCAATAGATACTCAATTGACTTGGCAAACCTTCCATCACAGTCAAGAAGTCGTTGATTAAAGTAACGTCTAGGATGTAGTTTTACAGGTCTTTCAGCAGTAAGAGCATTTTTACCAGTAGGATACAAATGAGGATAAGCCAGTTCTTCATAATGTTTATCACTTAGTAAGGGCATGGGTTTCTCATCTTCACCAGGAGCAACACTGATCACCTTTCCAGAGATTTCAGGATTTTCTTCAATCATGCTCGTTTCAAAAGGCAAGCCACAATCATTTGATTTCTTCAAAAAAGCAGCCTCATCCTCTGCTCTAAGATTTTCATCATCATCACCATCATTACTATCATCATCTGAATTAACATTTATTGGATCTACACCTCCTATCAAATGCATTTCAGATTGTTTATTTATGTTCTCTACAACCACTACTGGTTCATCATCTGTCTCATTTTCTAATAATATAACATAATGGCTTTGAGCAATCAATCCCAAATGAAACTCATTGACAGAACCGTACCTTGAAATCACCTCTTCAACAGTATCACTTCTTGTAGTGTGCACAAAAACTTTTAAAGAAAACATATCTGATATTGCCTGAAGAGTAATGTGGTCACCCCACTGACAGTCATGTTCTAAGGCATCTAGATATCTTACCCATCTAATTTCACGTTGATCTTCTTCATTACCAATCACTTCAATAGCTCTATCTTCAGCATTAGGCTGCTCAGTGTCTGCATTTGTCAAGTCATCAGCTGAAATACGATTACAGACAAAATCCTTATAAAACTCTGCATTATTAGACATGTGAGAGGCAATATGTTTTCGCAAGTCATTTGGTTCATATGTACCAATGCTGATCCTCTTTAAATGATAACAAACAGCAGAAAATAAACAGTTACCGTCACTTGAGACATCCAACATTCTCATGCCATTTGTCTTCGCAAGATTATTAATATTACCCTGATGGCCTACATGTAAAACCAGACTTTCCACTGGTTCATTGCATTCATCATCAATTAAGTGATTGTCAGTACTATGGACTGGGTCAATGCATTTGTTATCAATAGATTGATTATCAGTACATGTCATAGCCTCCCATAACTCGCTATCATCAGACTTTGACTCAGCAACCCAATTGCTATTAACGTTGATATCAGAATAGTAAGGATTGTTGCCCTTCAACCAGCGCAATGCTGTCAGTACTCTTGTAGGATCCACATAGTTATACATATAGTGCGACTTATACTTTCGACGTCGTTTAAATTTCAATGGCAAAAGTTGGCACTGTGATGGTAGTCGAGGGAATAGTGAGCAAATTGTGTCAAGTTTTGATGGCACGTTTACTGCAGGTCCATGAATTGCGTGTTGCTTTCCACGAGGTAAACCAACCAGTTTCATGAATGGTATTCGTTGCGCAACAAGTCTCAATTCAAGTGAATTCATGTTTTTCAGTTCAGAAGGCTGAGCGTCTAGGGCCAAGTTGTTTGCTTTTGACTGACTAGGCATTTTCCCACGTTTTAAGGTACCATGACAAGTAATGCATACCCACTCATTGCCATCAAGAGACATTTTCCTGTGACCAAGAACCGACTGTAACATGGCTTCACTAACCTTTGTATACTGCAGAGGTTTAAAATACACAACTGATGGCCTGTACATTAAACGATGACAACAACAACAAATGTGATCTGGACCATTTCGAACCAGTTTGAGAAAACGTTTGATAATAAAATCATCTGTAGGAATGAAAGATTTCCTCTTTTGAAAGGTCTTCTTGTTATTTACATTCTTCTGATAAAGACGTTTTTGTCTTTTTTCATATGATTCTTCAGAACGAGATTTTGTAGAATTCAATCTGCTTTTATATAGCCTTTTGTGCCTATCTTCAGGGGTTTGCCTAGCACGACTAGCAGTTACATTTGCCTTTACTTGGTCTAATCTAACACGTTTCTCTTCAGGGGTTTGCCTAGCATGACTAGCAGTTACATTTGCCTTTACTTGGTCTAATCTAACACGTTTCTCTTCAGGGGTTTGCCTAGCACGACTAGCAGTTACATTTGCCTTTACTTGGTCTAATCTAACACGTTTCTCTTCAGGGGTTTGCCTAGCATGACTAGCAGTTACATTTGCCTTTACTTGGTCTAATCTAACACGTTTCTCTTCAGGGGTTTGCCTAGCATGACTTGCAGTAACATTTGACTTTTCTTTGTTTAATCGAACACGTCTCTTTTCAGGGGTTTCTTTAGCCCTGCATTTTGAAACATTTTTCTGAACTTGGTCTAGTCTGACACGCTTTTCTTCAGAACATTCAGTTTCACGCAACTGTTCCAGCCTCAACCTTGCCAACTTTTTACGCTTTTCCACACTTTGCTTTTTAGTACGTGGCATATTGCCCAAGATGGTAAGTAATGTACTACAACCAATA
>JAOXYC010244456.1:0-10282 GCA_028565715.1 Phoronis pallida
CCAACTATTATGAACTATTATGACATCCCTAGTCATTTATATTACATCCTACGTCATTTATATTACATCCTACGTAATTTGTTCTGAATTTTCACATGTCTAGAAATGTATCACATATAAATGCGTTTGTTATTTTTTGTAACGAATACGATTATGAAGCTTTTAGATTGAGACAACGGCAGAGATTAGCATAACTTTTTAAAGTTTCTCAGATTTACAATTGAATCTAATCATGTTGTTTTAAATATAAATCAAATTGTTTGTTACTCGCAGGTTGCCGTTTTTTGGCGGCGGTACGAACAGTTTGATTTTATGCAGGTCGACTAGTATTTTGCCTTTGATTGCAGATTTGCCGAGAAGTTCTAAAGGTACATTCGGGGAAAATGTGGATAAAACACCTACACAATTTTTTGTCCTTTTTAATCACATTTTTAAGGGGGATTTCTTTTTTCTCTTTGGACTGCATTCAAGCTGACATTACCTTGAAACTGTTAAGCATAGTGTCGAACATGTTGTTTACTTAAACGCATGTATCGCTAACTTACGAGTGTAGAATTATCAATTATTGAAATGTGACGTTTTCATCCGTCCTTTACATAGTTTAATCATTTTTCGTTGCCCACTCGTGTTACTATCTTCATTCTTTATCAAAAACACAAAGTTAATGCGTTACAGTTGATTTCAGTTATCTTGACGCCCCGTCAAGATATTTCGTCAAGTCCCATAGGCCGCCTATAAAGAGATTTCCTGAAGAAGCGAAGGTAGTTATTCGTTCAGATGAATGTAAGGATGCAATTTGTAACAACTATTCCAACGCAATCGGCCTCATTCAATAGTTAATTTCACACTCGTAAGTTAGCGATGTATACCTTTAACTTATTTAAAAGTCGGGGTTTCCCAGCTTCTGCCAAGGGCAAAAATTGAACGTCAGACTTCGTTAATGATCTTTAAAGTTCAACAAACAAGACCATAAAAAAAGGTACGGTTCAGCGGCGAAGACCACGTGATCTTAATTTGGGCTTGGTCAATTATTCGAGGTATTATAAAAACTGGGAAACGAAAATGCTTTACCATTTCAAGGCATGGTAACACACAGGTGAGTATGTTTTTTATTAATCAGAAACTTTTTCAAAATTGAAAACAATAGTATGGCAATTTAAAGCCTATACCTATTTAAAAAACTCAAATCTGTACCTTAACAGAACATATGAGTTAAAATCGATTAAAAATACAGCACTTTATTTCCGGTTAATACAATAAAAACAGTTAAAACACTTAAGCTTTCGGACTTCCGAAACACGTCCTTGCTCAAATGTAACAAATAAGAAATGAGAAAGGTCGCGTTTTGTAAGTCCGAAATCTAGTGTATTTTAAAAACTGTTTTTATTGTATTAACCGGAAATAAAGTGCTTGATTTTTAATTGATTTTAACTCATCTGTATACACTCTGGTCTCGACAACATATTTTAACAGATCATCTTATAACTATATTAGGTTACTCATTATTATATTATATCATTACAGGCGTTCTTTTTGAGACTATTAAAGTGTTGCGTTTCGCAAAAAGAGCATTTTTATGAAATTTTGCTTTTAACGTAATAGTATATTATTCAATAAAATGATGTCAACATACAGTTACATTTCTCGAACGCGTATCATAACCTGATTTATACTGCTGGTTTTATAAAGTTCATGTATTCTTCATTAACCAAAGTAAAAAGAAATTCTGACGACCTGCGAAAATGGTATCAATCCACCTTAAACACATTTGTGTTTAGATTTATAGATCCTTCAGTTATTGCTAGATTTATGAAGTTGTAGCTAGCGTTTCTAAGATAAGCCCTCATAATCAGGTGTTCCAACTATACCAGTTCTCCCATATCTTTTAATGCTTCTCTCTTCCAAGTCTTAGTTATCGAGTGCCAGTTTGTTAAAAAGACGTCGTGCTTTTTAGCTATTTATGAAATGGGCCCAAATGTGAAAGTACAATTTTTCAGAACCATGGCTCGAGAAAAGTTTGTCGAAGTGATGGTAGTGCTGGTGCTGACATGGGCTCTGATTGGTACGACTTCTGCGGGCCCAGGTAAAGTACAACATCATTCGGAAAACCTCGGATATTTCCGGAGTGGTAAATAGTCCTATCTTGCAGCACAACGTGGCGCGGTATTCCGCTCGGTTTAACAAATCAAGTTATTGGTGTTTAAAAGAAGGAACAACAATTGACCATTTCACTTGTGTTTTCACGGGATTTTTTTCCAAAATGATAAGGTTTTTGTTTGAAAATATGTTAGAGTTCTTTTTATGAACCTATCTTTGTCTAACATAACATTTGTTTGAGTTCACCTCAACTTTCAGAAAACTAAAAGTCAAATTGAAAACTTATTTTTCGGAGAGGGTATTGCTAACGACGACATTAGTATGCGTGGGACAATACTGAGGAAAGAGAGAGAGAGAGCTTAAGATCGACAAAGGGAAACGGATGTGCCTAAAGAGTCTGTTGAGGCAACGTCCAATTAGAAGGAAAATATACACTCAGACCGAAGGCTATAACCCTGCCTACTGGTGCCTCTTAACAGTGTATGCAAAAATCACTTTCAACAAATCGATCGTTTTCCCCCAAAAAAATTAAGAGTAATTATTTTGGCAGCATTAAATTTTGTTCGACTAGTGGAGTGAGAAACATTTTTATATAGATTTGGATTTTATTTCAGTGCAACACAAACCTTGTGAACAGGGAGGGTGGTACTGTGCTGACTCAAACGCCCACTGCGGAGCAGGACCAAAATGTACATGTAATTGGGGATTTGCAATGGACACCAACGGTGCTTGCAAACGAAAACCGCTAGGTGAGGTACCCGCAATCATAATTTTATGAAAGTTCAAAACAAGTTAGGCAGTATCTTAGAAATTTCGTCATATGTGACTTGTACGTAATGATGTGATTCCGATGTTGTTTTCTTAAAAATGACCCTGTAGCGTAGCGAGAGATGTGTGTGCCGACGACAATGTCTAATTGCATGGGCCATGGATTTGGTTAACATTTACAAAACCCGTACATAGACAAATATATACCCATGAGTATTTGAAATGTTTGAAACATTTTTTTTTTAAATCTCAATACTGATAAGACTACTTCGTATAGGTCAGAGTAAACACTGACACAAGTTACCAATGTATTAACTGCAGCATTGTCTTCATGTGACACTTTTTGATATTCCTCAGGGCAAGCAGCACAAACTCCCGCGGCACAAACACCTTGTGAGCAGGGTGGGACCTTCTGCGCTGACCCTAACGCCCACTGTGGTTCGAACCAGAAATGCGTTTGTGATCATGGCTGTCCTATGGATTCCAATGGTGTTTGTAGACCAATGGGTGAGTTTTAAAGGAGGATACTGTCAATCATACTGCTATACTGATGATGGTGAAGATGATGATGATGTTAATGATGGTGATAATGATGATGCTGATAGTGATGACGACTCAGCCCGAAAAATGTGAACATTTCATGCGGGGTTTCACATTTGCAATGTCTCTGACAACTCAAATGATGAAAATGTTGGTGATAATAATGATGACGATGATGATGATGATGGTAATGATGCTGATGATGATAATGATGATGTTGATGATAATGATGATGATGATGGAGGTGATGGTAATGACGATGATGATGATGATGGTGGGGATATTCTAGCGTTTCACACATTACATGTACTTTACCAGACATTGAAACAGAGTGTCATTTCAACTCCCCTGGGAGCATGCTAACGTGCGATACATGGGTGTCACACTGTATTCATTCACTTTTACCACAACTTTCCTAACCTGGTAACCATTTGTACACCTGGGTGGAGACAGACCTCTAGGAAAGAATTTCGTCCAACACGTACCAACGTCATAAACTTGTAACTCAGAGAACAGCTCCGTTTTAAATCAAACTTGTATAAGAAAACCTGCATTGGGTAAAATGATTTGATTGTTACCTGACGCAAACGCATCTTTTGACGACAAGCAACACTCAGAAGTAACAATTCTTTAAAATCTAGCACTCAGTTAACGTTTTGTGAATGAAGAGAAGTCTGTCTAATGTAGTAAAGCAAGGATTTCCTATTTGAAATCGGTGAAAATGTAAGTTTATCGATCCTCGAAAATGGTTATACACTTTTTGAGTTCATGTGACGTGCGGATCTGAAATTTATTCATTTTATAGATAACATTTTCATATTCACACAACTAAAATACTTAGTTTTGAAATTTAAACCCAAATATTTTCAAATGGCGAAAAATTGATATCGTGACAAAATATGACTTGTTAGTCGACACGTTATGAATTCAGAAAACTTTCTGAAAACTTACGGATAAAGCATAGCAAAGATTTTTTGCTGTTGTATTGAACATATTTTGAAATGATCAACCGTCAAGTTCGGGTAGTGTTTTTTTGAATCCTCCAACATGAGCAGGTGACTAGAAAACGGTAACTTTTTTAATCAAAGTTTATTTACTATCTAAAGGACAAGGCTCACAAACCTCAGGCACGGGCTCACAAAACTCAGGAACACACAAACCCTGTGAACAAGGAGGATGGTACTGTGCTGACTCTAACGCCCACTGTGGAGCAGGACCAAAATGTACATGTAATTGGGGATTTGCAATGGACACCAACGGTGCTTGCAAACGAAAACCGCAAGGTGAGGTGCCCGAAATCATATTTTAATGAGAGTTCTAAAAGGTTTTGCGCTATATAAATAAATAAAAAAAAGATTTATTATATCAGTTGAGATGGGATTTGTAAGAGCGATTTAAGAACGATGGTACTTTTTCAGTGTAAAAAAACATCTACACGTGTACGTAAGTGCAGACAGAAATCGTTAACTGAAACCTGTGACATTTTTCAGGACAAGGTTCTCAAACCTCAGGTATAGGCTCACAAACCTCAGGCACAGGCTCACAATCCTCAGGCTCGGGCTCACAAACCTCAGGCACAGGCTCACAAACCACAGGCACGGGCTCACAAACCTCAGGCATAGGGTCACAAACCTCAGGTACAGGCTCACAAACCTCAGGTACAGGCTCACAAACCTCAGGTACAGGCTCACAAACCTCAGGTGCAGGCTCACAATCGTCAGGCACGGGCTCACAAAACTCAGGAACGCACAAACCCTGTGAACAGGGTGGATGGTACTGTGCTGACTCAAACGCCCACTGTGGGGCAGGACCAAAATGTACATGTAACTGGGGATTCACAATGGACACCAACGGTGCTTGCAAACGAAAACCGCAGGGTGAGATGTCTGCATTGATTTTTTTAATGACAGTTCTAAAAGGTTTTGCAGTATTCCAGTTTATTTGAAATTTGTAAGAGCAATGTTAAGAACGATGGTGCTTTCTCAGGGCAGATATGTACTTTCATAAAGACAGAAATCGTTAACCGAAACCCGTGACATTTTTCAGGACAAGGTTCTCAAACATCAGGCACGGACACGCAAACCTCAGGTACAGGCTCACAAACCTCAGGTACAGGCTCACAAACCTCAGGTACGGGCTCACAAGCCTCAGGCACGGGCTCACAAAACTCAGGAACGCACAAACCATGTGAACAGGGTGGATGGTATTGTGCTGACTCTAACGCCCACTGTGGGGCAGGGCCGAAATGTACATGTAATTGGGGATTCACAATGGACACCAACGGTGCTTGCAAACGAAAACCGCAAGGTAAAATGCCCGCATTCATATTTTAATGAAAGTTCTAAAAGGTTTTGCATGATTTCAGTTTAGATGAGATTTGTAAGAGCGATGTTAAGAACGATGGTACTTTTTCAGTGTAAAAAAAACATCTACGATCGTGAAGACATAAATCGTAAACCGAAACCCGCGACATTTTTCAGGACAAGGTTCCCAAACCTCAGGCACGGGCTCACAAACCTCAGGCACGGGCTCACAAACCTCAGGTACAGGCTCACAAACATCAGGCACAAGCTCACAAAACTCAGGAACACACAAACCCTGTGAACAGGGTGGATGGTACTGTGCTGACTCTAACGCCCACTGCGGAGCAGGACCAAAATGTATATGTAATTGGGGATTCACAATGAACACCAACGGTGTTTGCAAACCTAAAACTAAAGGTGAGTATTGTAAACATTATCGAATAAACAGTCGTTTTTGGAAAATCTATAAGCATTTCAATTAAACCGATCTTTGAAATGGAATGTCTTTCAAAAAACTAAAGCTACGGAAGTTGGACCCCATTGTGAAGTACTTCATTTGATGATTTCACACTGGCGTAGAAAAACTTGGACCTCGGGAGTTTAGGGGTTTAAAAGCATGTGCCATGCCAGAGACCTGGGTTTGATTCCCGACCGGACTTCAATTTTTTCAAAATTTATTTATGGTAAATTAAATTATATTTCTAGGACAAGGCTCTCAAACCCCAGGCACAGGATCACAAACCTCAGGTACAGGCTCACAAACGTCAGGGACGGGTTCACAAAACTCAGGAACGCACAAACCCTGTGAACAGGGTGGATGGTACTGTGCTGACTCTAACGCCCACTGTGGAGCAGGACCAAAATGTACATGTAATTGGGGATTCACAATGGACACCAACGGTGTTTGCAAACCTAAACCTAAAGGTGAGTATTGCAAACATTAACGAATAAGCAGTCTTTTTTGGAAAATCCATAAGCATTTCAATTAAACCGATCTTTGAAGTGGAATGTCTTTCAAAAACTAAAGCCACGGAAGTTGAACCCCGTTATGCAGTACTTCATTTGATGATTTCACACTGGCGTAGAAAAAAACTTGGACTTCGAAAGTTCAGTGGATAAAGATCATGTGCCATGCCAGACACCTGGGATCGATTCCCGACCGGACATCAATTTTTTCAAAATTTATTTATGGTAAATTAAATTATATTTCTGGGACAAGGCTCTCAAACCCCAGACACGGGGACGCAAACCCCGGGTACGCACACACCCTGTGAACAGGGAGGATGGTATTGTGTCGACTCTAACGCCCACTGTGGAGCAGGACCAAAATGTACATGTAATTGGGGATTTGCAACGGATACCAACGGTGTTTGCAAACCTAAACCTAAAGGTGAGTAATGCACTTGCTTGAAAAATACAAAAGAATCTCAATTTAACCGATCTAAGAGAATAGAATGTCTTAAGACAAAAAACTGGGTATTATAAAATTCATTACAACTCAGAGTTGTAAAGAAAATGAATTGCAAAACTAATACCGAAATGATGCTATTTCTAGGACAGGGATCTCAAACCCCTGGCACGGGCCCACAAACCCCAGGCACGCACAAGCCCTGTGAACAGGGAGGATGGTACTGTGCTGACTCTAACGCCCACTGTAGAGCAGGGCCAAAATGTACATGTAATTGGGGATTCGCAATGGACACCAACGGTGTTTGCAAACCTAAACCTAAAGGTGAGTACTCACTAATTTTAAAGATCCAAAAGCATCTCAATTTAACCGATCTAAGAGTAAAGAATGTCTTAAGGCAAGCTATGGGTGTTATAAAATTCATGATATTTCTAGGTCAAGGCTCTCAAAACCCAGGTACGGGAACACAAACCCCGGGAACGCACACACCCTGTGAACAAGGAGGATGGTATTGTGCTGACTCAAACGCCCACTGCGGAGCAGGACCAAAGTGTACATGTAATTGGGGATGTTCAATGGACACCAACGGTGTTTGCAAACCTCAACCTAAAGGTGAGTTGTGCACAAATTTGGAAAATCCAAAAACATCTTAATTGAACCGATATAAGAAAATGGAATGTCTTTCAAAAAACCTATGCCACCGAAGTTAAACTCCATTTAAAATAATGATATATTACTTTTTAAATGCAATGCTTGTATGCAACATCCAGTTAGACGGAGAAGTTATGCTCTTGCCCGGACGCAGGCCACATGGCAGAGAATCTTCTAGCGGATACAGCCTTGGAAGGCAAGATTGAGGAAAGCCAGTTGTTTTCCCCTGATACAGATGACACAAGTCTGTCTTGTTAGGTTTGGCAGTTACATCGCCAACAGCAACTATCACCGTTGGGTAGGAAGATGGCCTCTTCTACCGGTCCACCACTAGAGAGGGTTCTGAGTTAGGACCGAAACCTTTGAGGACAGTGGCGCTCAGCTGATGACGACGGTGAAGCGTAATACCATCAACGTTTACAGAATCTTGTAACTCTGGAGTACCAGTGACTTCCATGTACAGTATGGATGACTCTTGGAAAGACAAGTGACAGCAGGAATAGACTGACGACAGCTCTGGAAAGACAGGCACCTGGGATCAGGGTGGATAGCAGCCAACCTGTAGCTCCCGTGAGGGAGCACCCTAACTATTGCTACGACAAGACACAAAAGAGAATACCCCAAGGACCCTCCGAGAGGTGGGGAGGATGAAGGGTCCAACCTGACTGATACAACGGAGACGACCTTTATGAATACATGGACAATGAGAATGGAAAACGACAACATCTGTATGGGTGAGACAATACTGAAGAACATGAGAAGGCTAAAGATCCAGCAAGGGACATGGGTGTGCCTAAAGAGACTGTTGAGGCAACGCTTGGACGCAGCGCTGAAGCATTTTAAATGCAATGCTTGTATGCAACATCCAGTTAGACGGAGAAGATATGCTCTTGCCCGGACGCAAGCCACAGTGCAGAGAATCTTCTAGCGGATACAGCCTTGGAAGGCAAGATTGAGGAAAGCCAGTTGTTTTCCCCTGATACAGATGACACAAGTCTGTCTTGTTAGGTTTGGCAGTTACATCGCCAACAGCAACTATCACCGTTGGGTAGGAAGATGGCCTCTTCTACCGGTCCACCACTAGAGAGGGTTCTGAGTTAGGACCGAAACCTTTGAGGACAGTGGCGCACAGCTGATGACGACGGTGAAGCGTAATACCATCAACGTTTACAGAATCTTCTTTTGATGATTTCACATTCTTGCGTATAGCATTAGAATTGGCAAAAAATACTTGGATCTCGGTAGTTCAATGGTTTAAGAACATCTGCCATACCAATAAGACACCTGGGGTCGATTCACTGGTGGTTTCAAAATGTTTCTGTTTTTGAAAATTCATTTGAGGCCCATTAAGACCGGTGGGAGTATCAAGGAAAAATTCATAAAGCCATTGTAGTTAAGGCAAGAAATTGGGTGTTATAAAATTCATAGCAGTTCAGATTTCTGAAGAAAATGAATTGCAAAACTAATACCGAAATTATGCTATTTCTAGGTCAAGGCTCTCAAAACCCAGGTACGGGAACACAAACCCCGGGAACGCACACACCCTGTGAACAAGGTGGATGGTACTGTGCTGACTCTAACGCCCACTGCGGAGCAGGACCAAAATGTACATGTAATTGGGGATTCGCAATGGACTCTGACGGTGCTTGTAAACAAGGTGGGTTATCGGGGATAAATGAAGTACTGGGAGTCCCTAAAAGTCCAAATACTAAACATGTTATTAAAATCTGAATATCTGAGATGATTCCCAAATCAAGCAGCGTAAATGTTCCATAGCTTTGAATTAACCATTTACATGTAGTCTAAGGGCAATTTCAATAACGATGACTATGTTTCTCAAAGTTTTTCAGTACAGGTATAGCATCAAAAACCACATACTTAAAATTGTGACAATTGCAGGACAAGGTACTCAAACCCCAGGCACAGGGACCCAAACACCCGGAACACAAACACCTTGTGGACAGGGCGGAGTATACTGCGCTGACCCTAACGCCCACTGCGCAGGTTCAACATGTGTATGTAATTCTAATAATCAGATGGATTCCGCTGGTACTTGTAAACCAATAGGTAAGTTTTCTAAAATTTACAAGTAGGGAATTGAATACGAATTTTTACGAATGACGAAATTAACCTTCGAGGGCCGGTGACAGTAAATATGTAAAAACATGAAACACATTTACCGATTGAAAATTGATCTCCTCTTCTACATGTATGCTATAGGGACTGTAGGTTTAAATAACATTTTGCCTGCTCTTGAAAAGTTCATAAATTAGGCAAATTTTTCCTTATTTAGTTCTATTTTCAAAGGAGATTCACCTACCAGACAGCTTGCTTTTGTAATCCGAAAATTTCTGACCCGTCATGGGAATCGAACCCATGGTCGGCTTGCTTTCTAGGCAAGTGCTCCACTAACTTTAGTTTACCTAAGTAATACATGCTTGATTGAAAATGCAGCTGGTTTCTGCACGACTGATACGTTGTAATGTTCGTTCATATTGGCGAAATAAATCTCTTT
>JAOXYC010244567.1:0-10282 GCA_028565715.1 Phoronis pallida
TGCTGAAATTGACAAGTACTAAACGTAAGGAACACACATGATGGATACTGAGCATGGTTAACAACTGCCATTAAGGTGAGACTAAACTGAGGAGCGAGAAGTACCATTCAGTTTAAATTCACCAAAACCTTAAAAAAAAACAATACACCAAAAAGCCAAGATTTTTTTTTAGTTTAGGCAATGACAGTTAAGACAGTAAGGTTTACTTGAATACTATCAGTGGTCTAAAACAAATATGGACAGCTTCCTCGGGAAATATGGACAATAGATCCTGATATTTCCCTCAAAAGTGGTCCATATTTGTATAATGTCTAAACTACAAACTGTGAAACCAGTAATCACCTGCCATTTCTACCTTGACAAACTTGATCAGAGTTTGTGTGAAGGATATAACCCACTTATCCATGTAGTTACTGGACAACTCAGCCTTCTCTTCATTATATAAGAACGTCTTCTCTTCTTCCTGGTCACAAAATCAAATACTAAAAATATTGCAGACTGTAGCAAGATTTCGAATGAAAACATGGTCTTGTGAACTGCTGAGAGTCAATTTCAAAATCACTGGAGATTGATTTGGTTGGTATAAAAAAGTTATTCCAATAGTTTCTTTATATTATAACAGAACTGTTAAAAAAGTTACCAGCAAAATATTTTCGGAGCTACCATTCATTTCACGATTGTGAACAATTTTGGAAAATACCCAAGAAATATGC
The DNA here is from genome assembly GCA_028565715.1 of Phoronis pallida. Lineage (NCBI taxonomy): Eukaryota > Metazoa > Phoronida > Phoronidae > Phoronis > Phoronis pallida. The sequence continues at coordinate 714 of JAOXYC010244567.1, forward strand.
CATTGAAGGACTTTTCTAGAATCAGACTCAGCTGATGACAATGATTGGACAGTTACTTGGTGAGTTGCCAACAAGTGCTGATAGAGAGTTATTTCGCCGATACGAGAAAGTGCTCCGCAAAACAAGCAAAGCAGAAATTTGCTGAGTTTTTAACCAAACGTGTTTGAATGAAAATCTGGTACCAATCTACATCAGCTGAAAGTGCATGAAAGTGCTTCGAGAAGATGAATTCCTGATAAAAACTCTGTAGTAATTCGTGTATATTTCTTTGCAACTGATAAAGTCAACCTACCCTCTCATATTTCTCAATGTTCTGTAGTAAGAAGCGATATGCATTGTACCATGGCAGGAAAACATCCTTTAGAATATCACGCACACCATCCTCCTTGAAGCGCAGACTCTCAGCCCGGACACATGGCGAGTTGATGAGATAAAGTCTACAAGATCAAAATATTGTTTAAAATTAATTTGAAAATTCTTTTCTTCTGCTATAAGGTTTTGCCTTCAGAAGTTTTCGTCAACTTTGTTGTTTTGTTGCCGACTTCCTCAGTGACCAATACGTAAGATATGATATGCATTCTTTAAAAGGCATTTTCCTGAATTTGTAAAATTATTTTCATCTTTAACTGGTTTTCAATTATTTGTCAATTTAGTGAACATCACATAAAAGGAAAAATGGGTCTCTTCCAATCAAAAACAGTTATGTAGCGGCAACTTAACAATGAAGGTATTCTGAACAAGCAAAACGTTGTTTTAAAGAACTTATGGGGGTGAACATCTTTCAATGAAAGGTGGTGCACCACACCGATTTTGATGACTACGTTTTACAAAAGCTTGCTTAAAACACATAAACAATTTATATATTTTCTGAAAGAGTTTTTAAAAAGCTACTAGAAAATCATTTCAAAAAACATTTAGGTCATTTTTTATAAAAAATTCAAGCGTTTTTCAACAACACTTCCGGTAAAAAGGGGTCCACTTCCAAAGAGTATAAGTCGATATGCACCCAATAGATCAGCCTGGAAATGGATGTCCTGTACTGAACATATGCTGAATAACTAAAGGGTGTCCCATTTTCTTAAAATTGTGTGTATGTGTCCTAAAATTTATAATATCAATTTTATACCACCAGTTGAAGTATTCCAATGCTATTATGTAAGACTTGTTGTTACATAATTTCCTAATTAGGCTTTAAACACATAAAATGAGACACACTTGTGATAATGAGAGTGTTGTGATGGTGCATACAAATTTTCAAGTTATTTGTTTCACCAGTTCTCAACTTAAACTCATTTGAATGGAACAGGCCAGCTTGAAAACCCAACTCCTAAAAACACAGGTTTAATCAAAAATTATTTAATATGGAAGCAGAAACTTGTATATTTCAAAGTACTATAACATTTATTTGTATTTGTAGGTAGGTATGAGTATTTTTGTAACATTAATGTTAAAATAAGATGTGTACTAAATGAAAAATATAAAAAAACAATCGGCGCGGCGTGGAGCACCACCTTTTAAGAAAACAGACGTGAATTATCTTTTTGGACCCGAAGAGGACATTTTCATGAAAGCAAAATAATCTTTTCAAAGTGTTTCTGTACTTGTTGAGACAACATTCCAGGTTTTCATAGTTTATCAATCTCAAATGTTGTCACATCAATGATTTCTGATTTCTTATAAATAGTATTGCACGGTGCTTAATGTCTTCAGAGTTTGATCACCATGGTTACAATATTACCTTAATGCATCAGCACCATACTTGTTTACGACCTCCATAGGGTCAGGATAATTCTTCTTCCGCTTGCTCATTTTCTGTCCATCGCTGCAATATAAGGAGTAAAGTTGGGCTAGATATTTGTTTGTTTTTTTGCCTACTAACAAAAGTTAGATTGTCTATATTTTTTATGACTGGTGAGCATCAAATCGCAGCAAAACATCCAGGCTTCTAAACGTAATTGTATCATAATCTGATATCCGGATTCTATTTGAATTACACTAGTTTGAACTGCTTTGCCACAAAAACAGTTGGACAAGTCAAAATTTGTTGTAAATGAGCCGATACAATACCTTGCAAGCACAAGACCATTGACTATCAAATTCTTGAAAGGTGGTCTGTCAAAGAGGGCAGTGGACAGCACTAGTAGAGTGTAAAACCTGTAACATGGAGGAAGGTTTTCATTAAATTTACAAACTTCTTCTGTCAATTCATACACAACATGTAATCAGTCAGCATGAATTGGAGGACAAAGGCAAGCCATTATGCAAAATCAAATTAGGAGATGGGTTTTTGTGAATATCTGTTTTATCACGTAGTCGATAGAACATCAGTTTCCACATATTATAACCAAGGGTAAGATTCATCTATGCTACACTTCAAACTATGATCAGCATCAGTTAACTGGTAATTCAATAATTTATACTATAGAATTCTTCAAAGTTGAGTTCTGAATTTTTGTCTTTTCAAATTATTAAATCACTTTTGGCCAGAAAGCACACTGTTTTTTAATGAAATTCTTTAATCAACCTACCAGCCCCTTGTCTGGTCAATTCCCTCGGCAATGAAGTCAGCAGGGAAACAATCCTCAAACTCCTTCTTGTTTTCAAACGGATAGTGAACCTGAGCGTAGGGCATACTGCCACTCTCAAACCAGCAGTCAAATACTTCAGTCACCCTCCGTAGCACCCCTCGTCCGGTCTTGGATGGGATGGTGAGTTGATCGACACTAGAAAGGAGATATATTTGACAGAATTATGAAATACTGGCTGCTGTACAATGAATTAAAATCTTAATCTTGATGGTAAACTCAAATAATTTGGTACTTAGGGTAACTCCAGCAGTGTTACATGTCAAAATGACAGTAATTTGTTGCTGACCCATATTCTCAACAACAAGAACATCATGAAAATACTTCTATCAAGTTCAGTAAATAATAGCCATTGGGGAAGAAAGGAAAATTTCAACGATGAAATAAAAATCAACTTACTGTTCACGATGAAGATCAGTTATGTTTTGATTTCCTGTTAGAGCTTTCAATTCTTCAATAGAACCAACACAAACAACCTAAAACGAAAAAGTTTTCAGCCGATAAAAATCTTGGCATTGTAGATAAAGTTTTCTGTCATGTGTAAAATGATGCAGTGACCGCTCATGACATTTAAGGCATGGTGCCCTATTAGCACTCAATTCCCAATAATCTGAAATAGATTAACTAGTTTATTAAGAAGTCTAGAATCGCAAGGGTAATTGGGAGTGTAAAAAGTCATGTAGTACATCATTCGGTGGGAAAACTGTAAAGATCAGAAATCAATGAATTTCAAATTTTTGAATTTTAAATTTTTGAATTTAAATTTGAAAATAAATTTATTTCCTCATCAAAAAACATATTTACAATTTAAAATTACAATTTAAATACATTTATTTATTTAATACATAAAATATATGCTTAAAGGTAATTGGAGGAGACTCCCAAAAGATTAAAAAGCTGCTGTCATGGGAGCCACCTTAAATGACTTTCAGGCTTTCAGAGGATTTGGTAATAACTATCATAATTTGTTTTGCCTTATTATTATAAGTATTCTAACAAAAACAACTAAGTCTTTAAATTGCAACATGTTGCGATTTAAAAACTTAGTTGTTTTTGTTAGAATACTACTACTGCTCGTCACTACACGAACATTTGGAAGACTTACTATTATTATTATTAAATAAAAACAGGTACTTACCTCCTCCCCATCGTCACTGACCCACATGGGGATGGGTGTTCCCCAGTAACGGTTCCTCGAAACACCCCAGTCATGAGCGTCACGTAACCAGTTGTGAAAACGCTTATTCTGTACAAACTCAGGAACCCTGAAATAATTTAATCACTTGATTGAGATTCTTTATCACACGAGATGGATCTTGAACACAATACCCTTATGTTGTGGGATACAAGCTGTGACAAATTAGTGATCTTGCATTGCAGATTTCTAGTGAGCGAAGTGCTGGTCAAATTCCAGAATCACATTCATATAGAAAATGTTAGAGAAGGATTTAAGAGTAAGGTGGGATAAAGAATATTCAATAAGTGAAGCACAATATTTCCGTCTACAATGTTAAAGAAATTTGTGCAAATAATGATCCCATCAATGCATTTTACTACAACCTACCAATAAGCCTTCTGGTTGTTTTCTAGCAGTTTCTCAACAAGGGGTTCAACACGAATGAATATACTAGGCACAGCTTTGTAAATCAATGGCGTCTCAGATCTGAATAAAAATAAATTAGAGATGATTATCAATCCATTCATGATTGGTTCTACTAGGCGAAAGTCGGGGAAGTACGGACAATTTCAATAATTGCAACTTGCCAAGATCGCCCAAGGCGTATGTGTCGCTTTATCCTATTGGCTTGACTTGTAATTTGTCTGTGCGTCTCTTATCTATTATCCAATCAAAATGTGTGTTTAAAAGTCCGTTAATAGACTCGGTAAAAACGGTTTTGTTGAAAATGCCAGAGGTCGGGTAAGTACGGACAGACGTGAACGTACAATTTACAGACGGGAAAGTACGGACAGTCAAGTTTGCAACCGATTAGACTGTCATGTAAATACCGATCATGCGTTGCCAAACTATTCGTTGAGTATTACTCACGATTTAACAGACAGGAATAGATATTCTTGGTACTCAAAAACAACTTATTATCTAAATTTTGTGCATTATGTTTGATGGTTTATGGTAAAAATGCTTGAGTGTCCGTACTTTCCCCCTGTCCGTACTTCCACGACTTTCGCCTACTAACAAACATTATTAAATATAATTCACCTCTAGGTAAAAGTCCCCCAAACCTCTGAATCGAGAAAGTTTTCAACAATACATTTTAAGTTTATTAAAAATTTTACATCACAATGAAAAACCTACCTCCAACAGAATGGGTAGCTATGCTTTGTTGTACTTTGGTGAACCAAGCGACCTCGTTCTTTCAATAGTTTCATAATATTTTTATCAGCATCCTAGAAATAAACAGGGTTTATATGCAAATGTGGGATCTTTATTTCCATATTCAATGGTTTAGTTAAACAGTTTCTTTTCTTGAAACAAAACCTTGGCCCCATATAATATTTGCTTTATTAGGATAACATAGATATATCATAGATTTGTTCACAACCTAAAAGCAGTTAAGACTTCAAGATGTAACATTCACACGGTATTTGAGAAGACAGCAAAATTGGGAACTCCAATGGGGATCAAACCCAGTACTCCTATTTGCCAGACAGGTTCTATACCACGTTTCCTGTCTTTTCAAATGCATCACTTATGGCAAGCAAAAAGCCTACATTAAATTGTATTCACCACTGAAAGAAAACCAAACTTACCTTGACATATTGACCCTTGAAGTCAGTGACCTCTGAGGTGAATTTACCACTAGCATCTACCGGACATATCATATTACCATCTCTTGTGATCACACCATTTGCTATACACACCCGGTAATCATCCTGCACAAAAACAAATTGTATTTTAAACCTATTTCTTATTGTGAACTAGCTAAAATGAGCTTACTTGAGTTAAAGAGTGCCTTCCTGGTTTGCCAGCTGCGATAGGTTTTATTTAAATGTCAGCAAAAGAAACATTTTGTGGAACATTTCATTGTTTACAAGCATTTTCTAAATTTCTGTTGAGAACAAAAACAAGGTTGAAAAGGCTTGTTATTTTAGTAGAAAATTCAAAAATTCTAGTTTTTCAGTTTTGAAATAAATAATACCAGTTAAATGAATCAAAACACAATCATATTGAATCAAAAATGATTATTATCAACAAGTGAAAAAGTTTTTGAGTCAAATGAATAACAAACCTCTCCAAAATATGGCGCCTGATGGACCACTCCTGTACCACTCTCCTCCGTAACGTATGTATCATTGAGTACACGGAATGCACCTTTCTTCTTGAGCTGAAACATTTCAATGTAATTAAAATGCAATTACTGTTGATGCCAAAGACTAGAAGACCCAGGCTCTTGAAACTCTGGCTAGGAAGACCATATCTAAGATGAATTTTTTGCACCAAGTACAGCAAAACTTCTAATGAAACCTAGATAAAAACACTGTAAATGATGAAGTCCAGTAAAACATAAGATTTATAAATAGTTTGCTCACTGTATTAATTATAATGTTTCCTATAACTGCGGTATCTATTTCAATGATTGAAATCAATAAAAGAGCCCACGGTTCGACCCTCACAGTCTTGCACCCATATCTAGTTATGAAAGTGGATGTGAGTGTAAATTGAATCCCGAAAAAAGATTTGTTGCAAGACTTTGGGATAGGGTGTCTTTAAAAAACCAGCTCACATCAGAAAAGTATGGAAAGAGTGGTTGATAGCCGAGCCCCTGTAGCTCCGCCCCTTTCATCTTCTTCACCACTGTATACTCTTCTTCACTCTTGAACAGTGACTCTAGTCGGGCTTCCATCATAATGTACACTTTCTCTGTACTGTTGTCTAGAAAGATAAAACAAAAGGGCTGATTTTCATTCTACACTGCCAATTTCAAAGGAGTAAAATTATTTTTATTTTGTTATTTATTGTTCGATAGGTTAACAATTTATTCAAAAAAAATAATTCAACTATTATAAGGCAATGTTAATCAATATTCACTTTTCATTTTGGACTTACCTTTCACTTTGACATATTGCAACTCTGGGTTGACACATAGTGCTAGATTACTGGGCAGTGTCCAAGGTGTCGTGGTCCAGGCAATCATAGACACTGAGGGCTCATTGTCTAGGGGGAAGCTTACAATCACTGAAACATATTGCATTCTTTATAAGATAGTGATCAACAATACATTGTCATTTCTTTAAAAAAATCCTTGATTTTGAAATTCACAAATAATAATTAAAGTAAAAACCAGTCAATGGTAAAAATTCCAAATTTTTGACAAATATATTTGTCTTCATCACAAAATTAACAATTTTTACAGTTGACTGATTTTTACTTTACTTTTTTGTTATTATCTCCAGTTTGTATCCTATGCAGATCCGTTAATAGGTTCTTGGACTGTTTTTCATCATTCGTACAAGTTATAACATACTTAAGCCAACAAAACTATATGCTACAGTGTAGTTCTGAATTAAATCTCACATTTGTAAAAACAATCATTTAACAGTATTTCATTAATTCTAACGATTAAAGTTACAATAAATACTGAACATCCCGACAACATCTAGAAATGTCCCTGCATTCATTACCTGCTGGATCGACCACTTCCTTGTAGTTTTGTCCTGTCTCAAAATTAGACAATGGAGTGTTACAAGCTGTAGAGAACGGCATCACCTGAAGTCAAAGAAACAAGAAATGTTTGTAAACACACATATTGGTAGCTCAATTGTAACCTACCAGGATCAACCTCACTACAAAATTTGAGAACCTTAGCGGCATGACCCGTAAGCATTCTCTTCCCAACATGAAAATAGTTTCAATACACAACTACATTAGAAGTAACCACAGACTTTTATCAGGATTTCTCAAAGCTGCAAACATGTGTGTTCAGTGCGATTACAAAACCCATCTCACTGAAGATTCATAAAGTATATATTAAAAGAACAATAAGTCAATCACTTACCTTAAACCCCCTATAGACTAGTCCACTCTCATATAATTGCTTGAATATCCACCAGATCGATTCCATAAACCAGGGGTACATGGTTTTATAGTCATTCTTGAAGTCAATCCATCGACCAAGACGGGTGACAATTTTCTGGAACAATTAATGAATTGAATCCATTTCATGGGATAATCAACAGAATTGTATGCCCATTTTGACTTTACCTAAAGTGATATCTGTTCTGATATATTTTTTTGTAAGTGTCGATTCATTTCATGAAATTAGTTTGTCATTTAGAATAAAAGCCACCGAGTTTTGCATACAAAGTGAATTTATTTAGTACGTTTTATCAAAAAAAGTTAACATGAATGCGGTCACAACAATAGATGTACCCTACGTACAAAACCTTTTAGAAATCATGTTGGCTCATAAAGGCAAGTATTATTCTTCACCAAACGAGCCAAATCTTTTTGTTACATCACCACCATAACAATACGTACCTCCCAGTCACTTGAATATCTCATGACGATTTTACGACACTCAGCATTATATTTGTCTATTCCCATTTTAGCAACATCATCAGGACCACGGATACCCAGGGACTTGTCAATTTCATATTCCTGAAAAAAGTTAAACATTTTATCATTGTAATAATCAATCATATAAATGTCTTTTAATTATTCTTAGGTTTCATGACCTTTATTGAAAGTCTATTTTTCAGTCATAGGATAGAACAAAACAATTTTGAATATTTTTTCAATAGAATATATAAAAGCATGTTTGTCGACAAAAGATTTGCAATCTAATATATATACTATCTTTCTTAATTATTCTTTAGTATTAGTTGTTCAAGAGACCCAGAAATCATTTGCAAAAAAGCACACAAGTTTACAAAAGTCTCATTCGAAGTTTTACATTAAATGATTTTTTGAATGCTACACCAGATCCTTTTCCTTCAAAAGAAGGTTATTGAAAGCAGTTTAGCTTTGGGACTATACACATTAAACCCACCACAGGTAACCCGTGACAATCCCAGCCAAACCGTCTGTCGACATGGTAACCACTCTGATGGGCCCACCGTGTCACAATGTCCTTTATTGTTCCAGCCAGAATGTGCCCATAGTGAGGTAGACCGGTTGCGAAAGGTGGCCCATCATAAAATGTATACCTAGAAATATAAACAAAGTGAATACTAGAGAAATCAATAATCACACTTTTTGCTTTAGAAATTGCAAAATATTAATTTAACATAGGAAAGGTTTATGAAATTTGTTGACCATGTACACAAATAACTGAAACAGGCCCGGGACACACTTCAAACAGCATAGTTAAGCAACTATATATTATGAAAACATCCAAAATTTGAATCAACAAAAGGTAACAGATATTTGTACACTGAAGTTTATACAGAATCATTTCTGAAAGCATTAAAATCTCTTTCTTTTTTGTTTTTACCTGGGACGACTTTTTGACTGTTTCTGGGAGGTCTTGAATGCATCTATTTTTGTCCAAAATTGCAATATTTCTTCCTCGGTTTTCGGAAAGTTGATTTGATCCGGTGAAGACTGTGCCATGTTTATTCTGAAAATATAAAACCAAACATAAAGAATTAAAATGAATAAAGGTCAGGTCTGGTACAAGTCGAATATCGCAGTACCTCGTTCATTCCCGTTATTCAGTCAATGTGTGACTGAATAACAGGGAGTAAACAAGGGACTGCTGTATTAGTATTCTACATGTACCCTTTGTCTTACCTCTTTCATAATTGAAGTGTTTCAAGGGCAGGGAAGCTGTTTATTACGAATATCTCTCAGCTTCCATGCTTTCAAAACAGATCAAGTTTTGTGATGTTTTTAATGCGATAATACACTACTCATAACAGCAATAAATGAGGGACTGTACGATTTGTATAGACAGGAAGATCCCATCTCACAGCTAGCTATTGTGAGTTACGCGGTGAGACGGGGATGCGTCTGTGGGAAGTTAC